>JXSR01S002498.1:70215-87764 GCA_000969725.1 Ophiothrix spiculata
TTTGTGACATTTTTGAATGAAAACATGTGCTCATTCATGCACGGGTAGAAAAAATTCAAAATTTCTGATTAGAAAATACTTTTCACATACCGAGTAACAAACGTATGACTGAAAAAACTGCTTATATGGTCGAATAAAAAACCTAATATTTTGCTTGAAATCAAAAAAGGTTTAGTTTTCACTGGAATGAGCCACCTGTGGATTTGAAAGATAGTTCCACTGTGCCACTGTTTGGTGGAAAAATGAATATTTGTAAGAGTGGGTAGGAGTCCCTTTTTTGATAAAGGATATGCTGTGAAACTGGCAAGTGGGTCATGTACTGGGTGCTGTAGAATATTGCCTGCCTGTATCAGATGCAGTTGGATATTAACCAGGATGTTCTCTTGTAGAATTCAATATGCAGTTTTTGCCTTCCGTGTATATAGTTTTAATAGTTAACTGTTTTAAAACTAAATATAGACCACTTTTGATGTAGTCATTTATAGTGTTTGATATGGCTCTTTCAAACATGTTATTATACATTTGAAGAAAGAAAATGATTGTTTGGTCAACAAATCTTATCCCTTACTGATATTGCAATATTTTTCATTTCCTATTTTTTAAGGTGCGATCACCACTTTCCAAGAATGACAGGAAGAAGTTCAACACAGTTCTCATCATAGATGTACATGCCAGAGATATCATTGATGGATTTGTCAGGGACAGGTGAGCAAATAGCTTAATCAAAAATAGGGGTCCATAATAATAAAACCTAAAATTAACCTGAACACCGTTTATTTTAGTTCTTTAACTCTAAATTTTCAAACCACTCATCCACTTTAAGGCAATTGTTTTTGCCTTATGTATTTTCAAGATTTTCTCTATTGCAAGCACATACATTCTCATGATCCAATGTAAATGTCATACCATTTTCTTGGAATTAGCTGCAAAGTGACTTAATTAACCATATTTTAACACTTACTTTTAAATTGTCTGGTTACATTACAGTATCCTGGATGCCAGAGAATTTGAATGGGAAAGCCAGTTGCGTTTTTACTGGGACAAGGAACCAGACGAACTCAATGTTAGGCAGTGTACAGGGACATTTGGATATGGCTATGAGTACATGGGATTGAATGGACGGCTTGTCATTACACCACTCACTGACAGAATCTATCTTACACTGACACAGGTAAATTCATAAATCTCTAAAATGTAGAATAACTGTAATACAGTTTCCCTTTACTAGTAACCATGCCTTTCCCATCAATTTGGAAAACATCAATACAATTTAGACCATACATTTACCTGTAAATACAGTGGACATCCATAGTCTCTGAATGGTTACTTTTATTGTCCATAGCTAGTACTAAAATCCATGCTGTTATCTAATGTTACCCTTTTAATTATCAGGAAAACCCTTATACTGGAATTATAATCTAAAATAAACATCTTTTATCAGACAAGATGTGTGATAAAGAGGTTGATCATAATAAACAACCCCCCCAGTTTATAAAACTGTAGCACCTTATTGTGATTTAAACAATAATATGATTTATAATTGGCATGAATTAATAAGGGTCTGAAAATGCCAAAATTAATTGTTATGCATGCAATATATGTAACTTTTCAGATAAAGAACTAAAGGTTTTTGAAAAATTGAGCAGATGCCCCATTATTTTGAACTTGTTGCATATCTTAATATATAGATGTTCTGTGCAAGTCTTGATGTCTTTCTTACAGTTAAGGGTAAATACTCTCCATCTGCTCAGGATAATGCAAATCCTTACTAGTTTTTAATTATGAAAAGAGAAATAGTTTCCATTGCATTTGTGGGGACTCAAACTATGGCTTATGGCACGGATTAGCTATGCATTACGAAGCGAGGGAATAAACGCAGAGCTAACTGATCAGTGTTGAGATCATGAACTGCAAATTTTGCCTCCATGGAATGCTTTATTGCAAGTAATTTTAATATGAATGCTAATATTAGACAAAATGTAGATGATGTAGATATTAAAACAGGCAATACAGAGCTCAAACGGGGATATCTCAGAGTCATAGTTCACTTCGGGTTTTTTAGGCAAAACAATGTGAGTTTATTACATTATCATTAAAAATCAACACCACATATTTATACAATATTATTTGTAATTCAATAAGAAATATCAAGCCTATACAATCTGTCAAAATTTGAAAACAATCGAATTGTCTGAACATCATGAAATTATGAAGTTTCGGCGAAAAAGGCATCAACTTTTTGGAATGAGTCTGTTGACGCCATTTTGACCTTGATTTTGGACGTGAAATTACTAGTAAAGCTTCATTCCATATATACACCAAAAGTTGTGATATTCTGTTGTGTTTAAGTAGGCCAAAACTTGCAGTAAACATGACGTTTTGCTGTCTTGCTCGCGAAAAAGCGAAAAAGAACTGTAGCCTTTAAAGCAGTATGGCATAATTTACAGAATGCTTGCATGCACCAAAATCTTTGCAAAGTTTGCTTTGGTTTTACTGGTTGAAAAATCTTGTGCTTTTCACCCAATGGTAAATTGATACGTAAACCTGTTTAATAGTGTCCATAAAAAGTAAATAATTACTGAATCATGATTTGTTTTATAGGCTTTGTACATGAAACTTGGAGGGGCGCCTGCAGGACCTGCTGGTACAGGAAAGACGGAATCTACCAAAGATTTAGCTAAAGCATTGGGATTACTGTGTGTGGTGACCAACTGTGGTGAGGGCATGGATTACAAGGTATGTATATTGCTGGGGATTGGAAAGAAAATATAAGCAAAAACATTTGGGTTCTGTGTGATTGCTAGCACAGGTGAAGACCAGATTAGAAGGTATTCATACACTCATAAACAAGAAAAACGTGGAGTGTATTGAAAATTCACAATGCACTATGCATGCTGCGTTCTGGGTTGCGTGAAGGGCGTTCGGCATGTATGGTTGCTACATTGTTTTTGTCAGGTGATTTTCATTTTGGTTTTTGACTTTTGATAGCTAAGTAAACATGTATAGACTTAAATTTCTTTTTACAAAATTGACATTATTTTTCTGCAGGCCTCGTGACTTGGACACATCAAAATTGACCACACATGCATTGATTTTATAGTAATATGTGGAAGGGGTTGGGAACAGATTATATATACAAAAGCATTCGTGGGGTTAACAACTGTGTTGAAGGTGTGGCTATAAAAGATTTGGTAGGATAGGAAAAATAGTGAAAATATGGCTTTGTAATGCAGTAGGATACTGTGATTTTCCCAAGTCTATCCCAGTGCAGTGCATGAGATGTGTTGATGAGTTCAACAAAATCATTGTATGTTTTGGTATATTTTCCAATATCAATATTACCATGTGCTTTCCCTTTTGTTGACAGGCTGTAGGCAAGATCTTCTCCGGTCTAGCCCAGTGCGGTGCATGGGGATGCTTTGATGAGTTCAACCGTATTGATGTGTCAGTACTCTCCGTCATCTCATCACAAATCCAGACCATCAGAAATGCACTCATGCATGACCTCAAAAAATTCCAGGTAAGAAATTCAGTAATTGATTTGAAATAAGAGCGTCTCGTTTTGCTCATTTCACCCATTTACAAGCGATGTATACCACAACAAGTTGAACTTATTTGATCTGAGTAAAATATGCAGATGCAGTAGTTGGTTTGTGATGAACTCTGTAACTTATTTGAATACCTTTCGACAACAACAAAAATCTTTCTTAATATATATTAATGTTACATATGCAGAACAATTCTTAATGTTTCCAGTTTGATAGAAATCAAAATCTAATACAAAATAACATAAATGCAGTGAATTTGATTTTGAAATATGTCTATATGTTCTGAGGATGACCAACAGAAAATATAGTGCTTACTGATCTTTGAACGCGTTTATCTTAGTTTCATCTTTTACACTATGACAACCTGTGACAGATCATAACTTGACTTCTAGAAGTTTTGTCATGTTTGTGGCTTTGTTGTTTTGCAGCTAGTGCCCTTGCACTTACTCAAAAGGAAACATGATGAACAATGCGTTGACTAATGCATACGCATTAAAAACTGTAGTTAACGGGATGCTGGGTGTGGTGCGCTAATTTGAAGATCATCTGTGGGTATGATAATGATCAATAAAAACATGCTCCTGTTTAAGGGTGGTTTAAACAGATGTCATATTATAATGTTGAGCATATGTGACTTTTATACTTTTACAGCTTATCCATTGATAAAATTTGTGTGTTTTTCTCTTGCTAGTCGCAAGTACAGGGTATTAAATATATTGTGTGTTTAAACTCTTTTTTAATGATAAATTTAACTATTTACAAGCTATGTGTGCAATTGATTTCTTGCAGTTTGAAGGTAGTGAGATTGCTATGGACAATCGTATGGGCATCTTCATCACCATGAATCCAGGTTATGCAGGCAGAACTGAGCTACCAGAGAGTGTCAAAGCATTGTTCAGACCGGTGGTGGTCATTGTACCAGATCTAGGGCAGATTTGTGAAATTATGTTGTTTTCTGAAGGTTTCCTAATGGCCAAGGTTAGTGTATATATGTGTTGTGTAGGTAGAACTGAGCTACCTGATGTGTGAAAATCCAGATCAATCCAATTTTGATGCAACAAAATATGTTACATTGAGTCAACAATAAATGTTGATGTTATTGTGAATCATGTCTAATTTTATAATTTATTAACTTCTCATTGAAATGGTCATACCATTGCTAATTGTTGTTATAGATAAGTGCATCTGAAGCATTGGCGCACCCACCGAATTTGGCGCTTTGACTAGAACTGATTGGTGCTTTTGACTCCCTCAAAAAAAACAAAAAAACACATTAGAAATTCACTGAAAAAAGGGCACATTTGGTGCTTTACTCCACAATTTTCTCATTTATGTGACGCATTGCAAGAACTAGTTGAAAACCGCTGGTAAAGATGCTTCTTGTTATAACCCTGGCCTTTTCATATTCTTGACACTTTGCTATGTTTTTGTACATTGTTAGGTTTTAGCCAAGAAGATGACAGTCCTGTACAAGTTAGCCAAGGAGCAGCTCTCCAAACAGCATCACTATGACTTTGGTCTGCGTGCTCTCAAGTCTGTCCTTGTCATGGCTGGAGAGCTCAAGAGAGGATCCCCAGACCTGGCTGAGGTAAGTTATCCAAGAAGCATCACTATGACTTTGGTCTGCGTGCTCTCAAGTCTGTCCTTGTCATGGCTGGAGAGCTCAAGAGAGTATCCTCAGATCTGGCTGAGGTATGTCTACTGATTGTGTTTTATTCTTTAATATCAAGGAACTGTTGATTTCAATATTTGAGAATGGTCACATTTTATTGAGATTGTTACCGTAAATCATATTAAATTTCTTCAATATTCATCTTGACTTCAATATGAAAAAAACACCAGATGTAGAAAACAGTACTTTTCTTGTTCAGAATTATATCCCAGTAATAGGGTTTTTTAAAATTTGTTTATCCTCATGGATGGCCCAGTACTTGAGCAGAAATCAGGCCCTGATATGGTTTAACTCTCTGACTTCAGATACATCATTTTAACTTGTGACAGTTTTATCTCTTATGGTGGATTCAGAGTCTGTCGATATGCATCGATCGATGCCCATCGACACGCAGTCTTTAACACGCGCTATTCCTTATAATAATAATACCGGCATTTATATTATGCGTTGTGCATGTAAAGACTGCGCGTCGATGGGCATCGATTGATGCATATCGTCAAGACTCTGAATAAACCATTAATGAGAATATATTCTTATCATTTAACATAAAACAATATATTTTCCCTTGATGATAAGAGTATGTTCTAATCAAGAGATATAACTGGCACAAGGTAAAAGTATGTATCTGAAGTTAGACAGTTTTACCATATGAGGGCCACCCATGGTACTCGTGATGATTTTTATTCTGACTAGACTTGTGACCTGCATAATACTATCTTTTGTATTGCACAAGTATTTGCAATTTTTGTTCGCTTGTTGCAACTCCCGAAAAGTTATCTATATTTGATTTAAAAATGTGACATAGTACCACAGCAATCTGCATACTGGTGTTTGCAATTGGTAGTTTGAATTCCAGTTTGTTTTTCTCAGAAGTTAAGAACTTCTAATCTTACCCCATGTTATTATGTTCATTTCAGGATGTGGTATTGATGAGAGCTCTTCGTGATATGAATCTGCCCAAGTTTGTCTTTGAAGACGTGCCTCTTTTCCTTGGTCTGATATCAGATCTGTTCCCAGGGCTTGATTGCCCTCGAGTACGCTATCCAAGCTTCAATGATGCCGTGGAACAAGTGCTGGTGGATAACAATTATATACTGCTAGATCATCAGGTAAGCAACTTTCATTGTACTTTTTTTTGAATAATTTTTGCAAAACATGATGTATCACAGATATGTGACCATCCGTCAGGAACAAGCCGTAAAGCCAGCAAACTTTGTTTTGCAGAATAGTTGAAAATACATGCAGAGATCGTAATTTTGCAATGTTTTTCTACAGATTCCATAGATTTAAAGGGGAGATACCAGGCTTTGTATACCACCCCGTGTAATGGCGTCGTCAGCCATGGAGCTCAAATTGGGGGTATTCGGGTCCACTCGGTTCCCGGGAAAATCAACTCCGACAGCTGAGACTTGGTTACGCGTACAGACAACCTGCGCAAATAATAATTTCGCGAATGATACACCAACCTGCACGCAAAGCGTGTGTGCGTGTTTCAATATTCGCGCATTATCGGCAAGCTGTCGGTCAAACCCGAATACCCCCAATTTTGTCTCCATGCCGGATAAAAATGGCGGACATGTCTGGTATCTCCCCTTTAAATCTATGACAGATTCACATTATTCATTCTTTCAAAAATCACTAGCAAAGTTTCTTTAAAAAAACACTAGAGATATGAAAACAGTCTGCATTTTGTAAGATTGTCTACATAAAATCTTTGAAAGTCTGTATCTTAGTTTCACGCCATGGCAACCTTTGATGGATCATAACTTGAGTTGTAGATTTCAAGTGAAGTTCATTAAGGTGTCATTTTAATCCTTATAACATGGTTCTAAGCAAATATTTAATACAGTAGAAAATGACAAGAGGCAGACTCTAGCTGTGATAGATAGTTGCATATGTAGCTTCAAACATCATTTCAATCTCAGTGCTCAGTGTTTTCAATGATAAGAATCCGGTAATACAAAAAATATTTGAGATGTTGGCATCAATCATGTAAGAGTTTTTAATATTGCTTATGCTTACATTTTCAGGCTGACAAAGTTGTGCAACTTTATGAGACAATGTTGACGAGACATACATCAATGGTGGTAGGCCCTACAGGAGGCGGGAAAACAGTTGTCATCAATGCACTAGCACAAGCACAAACCAAGTAAGTATTGTTCTGATGTCAACTACAATCAAGGAAAAGGAGTTGTTTGAATGGACAAATTTAGTTCTTTTGACTCCATCAAAATGTTTACAGGAGTAGCAATTATAGCAAGTGATGTTTAAGTTGATTATGATAAGAAAACATTCTCTCTATTCTCCTCCTCCTTCCACCCTTGTTTCAGTGTTGGTTGAATGATGGCACTTGGTTTTGCATCAATATTGGGTGGATTTGTGGGGGAAACTATGTGAGATTGATCCAGATTTTTGTGAAGATCCCCTACATTTGAGCGTGGTATCAACAAGAATTATCTCATTGTTGATGCTTCAGGACGTACAGGGATTAATTGTGTCGTAATTTTCGCATAAATGAGCAGTGATATGTGACATAAATGTACTAATGAAGACATTATTTCCCTCATAAAAAACTTGTCATCAGATTTCTGTTTTAGGCTATGATCAACTACCACCGAGGTTGATTTCAACAGGGAAATCCTCAAAGAGCATTAACCACATTATCCCCATTAAAACTAAATCAAGAAATTTAGTTGTCGAAATGATCCAAATTCCACCAAAGGGCATTTGCAATTCACTATAAATGTTTTTTGCTGAAGTTTGTTTACATTCTCCTGAACTTTCAGACATGGTAAGACAATTAACTTGATTTGAAAGGTCTAAAAATTATTTAACCTATGCCCTCGATCAATTACAGCTGTTCAAATTTCAGTTTTTCCTATTTATCAGGGTCTTTCTCACTGCATACAAAGTTTAGTTCATGATACTTTTATTCAACCTTGTAACAATCATTCAGATAACTTGTGACGTCGATGGCCAACTAATTACTTTAACAGGTATGAAATTGATCTTGTGGGATTTTGAAAATTTGAAATAATTAAATTTCATAATTTCACTTCAAATTTCCAATTGAGTAGTATTGTCAAAATTAATATGTACGCTTATACTATAGACAGAATAAAGAGCTTTTTTGCTTTCTCACAAGCCTTTTCATGTTGCTTGGTCATCTACTTTGCTAAAAATGCTTTTGTTTTTCATAAATGACTTTTTTGTTCCACTAACTTTTGTATGGATATCTGCAGTCAAGTTAAGTATATAGTTCAGTCTACTGCAATGAATTAACTTGATGTTGGACATTATCATTTTAGACTTGGAATTCACACCAAAATCCACATCATGAATCCCAAAGCAATGAGTGTGATAGAGCTCTATGGTATACTAGACCCCGTCACAAGAGACTGGACAGACGGACTGCTCTCTAACATCTTCCGTGAAATCAACAGGCCTACAGACAAGAACGAGAGGAAGTACATTCTGTTTGATGGGGATGTTGATGCATTGTGGGTAGAGAACATGAATTCTGTCATGGATGACAACAAGTTGTTAACTCTGGCTAATGGAGAGAGAATCCGGTTGCAGAAACATTGTGCTTTACTCTTTGAGGTAAGCTTAGAAAGCTTGTCATGTAATTTGAAAATAATTATATATGGTTTTGTGGAGAATATCAATCACATGAGAATGGCTGAGGACTGTCAAGTCAATATGCAAAGACTGTTCATAGTACATTATAGTAGAAGTATCGTGAAATATTATATGATTTGATTGATTCATGTTTTACAAGCAGGGGCGTCAGAACCATGTAGGCCGTATCAGCTTTGGCTGCACCACTTTTCAGCCAGAAAAATAAAAGTAAATAAATTTGTATTTTTTATAGTCCTAGCATAAATAACCAGAACACAGTACTGTACAAATTCATTTTTAGTAACTGTTGTCTTCTAGGGATGGTTGTTTCATTATTTCTGATAACTGAAGGGCCATAGGCCTGCACTTCTTTTACTAGGGGCCGTACCACTTTTATTTTCCTTCCGACGCTCCTGTTTAAAAGGACGTTCAAAATTTCTTTGATTTTGACACAAGTCGTCATTTAAAATAAAAGTGTGTCTATGTTTGCATGTATATAATTTTTGTGTTGTTGGACCATTTATCTTAAATCCTACAGGATAAGACTGACCTGTGATATGAGAGACGGGCAAAATAACATTACTGGAACATAGTCTCAGGTTCTAGTAATTTATACAAAATAATAGTATATTCAAAAAGGCATAAGAATATCAATCACCCAACATCGCAAGTGTCTTTCATACAAAGTTAACATTGCTGTATACACCTCAATGATATGCTAATTTGTTACCAATATGTATAGCCAAGAGCTATGTGATTAAAATCTCTGCCAAAATTCCTCGGACAAAATCAGTCACGTGACCACCAATTGCAGGGCACCGATCGCATTTGTAAACAATTGGCCCTGTACTCTGGATGTTTTTTTTACATTGTCTGAAGAATTATGATGCCGAGTATAGTTTGAATCAATTTCTTCCCATAGGTGTCTGATCTACAGTATGCTTCCCCAGCTACTGTGTCTCGTTGTGGTATGGTATTTGTGGACCCCAAGAACTTGGGTTTCAAACCATTCTGGGAGAAATGGGTGAATGGCAGGACTAATAAGAATGAGCAGAAAGAGCTGAACAGACTGTTTGAGAAGTATGTCCCTGCTGCTATTGAGTTGATCTTGGAAGGCATTGTGGATGGGAAACAGGGAGAAAAGCTCAAGATGATTGTACCACTCACTCACCTAAACATGGTAGGTCATTTTTTGTGGAGGCTTAAATTTAGACTTAATTGTGATTTTTTTATTTCAAATAATATGTTAGTACTACTTATTTCAGGTATAACACTGTACTAGAAATAATAATCCTCATTTGTAAAAAAGGACTATAGGGATAACTTTTCCCACTAGTTGTCACATACAACTATTATCACTTGCCGTATTGCCAAATGTGAAACACAAATGGAAACAAAACTTTTATTGTTATCCTTCATGTGATCCTATACATACGAATACTCATGACTTGAAATTGTAGGTTGGAAGTGAGTTTGCATTGTGGTATTTCCTTTGCATTAACAGGAACCTGTGCTCAATTCTGGTATGTGCATTTATTTGATCTTCAGTCCATACTAATTTTTGCATATTTTCGGGTACTCCTATAATTTCGGAAACCTAAAACTATTACCAGGTTTGTTCATTATAATCTGCCACTCAAAGCTGCAAGAAGTTAAATACTTCTCTGGAATTAAAACATGCTAAGGTAATGTGAAATATTTGTGATGATTTACCAGCAGCAAATCATGATCAGTTTAATATAAATGGGAAATTGCTTAGATAAAACTTCTTGGTTATTATTATCGTTCTATTATCAATTTCTTATCAACATTTTCCAGGTCACACAACTCTCCAAAATGTTAGATGCTCTTCTGGTCAAAGAATTCACAGAATCAGACGTCTTGGAAGCGTACTTTTTAGAAGCCCTGTATTGGTCACTAGGTGGCGCTCTATTAGAAGATAGCCAAGTCAAGTTTGACCAGTTCATCAAGAGCAATTGTAGTATGAGTCAAGTGACCGATGAAGGCCAGTATGCAGGCCCTGGAGAAATGCCAGGACAGTTGGAAACGCTACATGAGTACTTTTTTGATGATGTTAAGATGAAGGTAGGAATTGTTTCAGATATTTTGTGTTAAGTGAATTTCTGGAGGGTTTTTGCTGACATTTGTTCCAAGCTGTTCCATGTGTAAGTAAGAGTTACAATCATATTTGCAATGAGATCAGGACAACTTGGTCATGTTTTGGGGTTTCTATGGTGCACTTACAAGACTGTAACATATTCTGCCCACTTGGAGTGAGTACAATGCTTTGTTATAGTTACTTATTAAGGATTAATTTAAACCATGATTCTGTGTAAATATCTGAATATAAACTTATGTTTGATTACTAAAGAAGTCTGAAGTCAGCTATGCTTGACAGCTCGATTCAATCTTTTTTTCAACTGTTAAGTATGTAGACTGTACAGTGTACTTGAGTCTGTTGAAAAAGTTTTTTTTTTCCATGGCGAATGCTTAAAATTTAACCATTTGAAAGTTTTATGATTGACTAAATTAACTTGGAAACAAAGTGACACATATTTCTGTCCAATTTTTCAGATTGTATTTTATTTCTAGCATGAAATGTTTGGTGTTTGAATTTCTTGATGTAGGAATATAGTCAAGTTTCAAGATGTGAATTGTTTGGGTAATACAGAGAGTAGTTACTACCATAAAGCTTTTGAAAGTTTTGTGGCTTTTGAGCTCTAAAAAGCATCTAATTTGACAAGTCTAGAACCAAATTTTAGTGTACTGATATGTTGTTATATTTGTGTTATCTTCCTACAGTGGATCCCATGGAATGATAAAGTACCCAAATACATTCATGATCCTGACAAGAAGTTCAACGAGATCCTTGTGCCGACTGTTGACACAGTACGTAGTACATGGCTACTGCAACAAATGATCAACATCAAACACCCCGTGCTGTTTGTTGGTGATACCGGTACATCCAAGACGGCCACCATACAAGATTTCCTCAGGAATATTGACCAGGATAGTCATGTAAGTTAAGAGATATAGTTTTAGTTTAAGAAATAGGATTAATTGGAAATACCTGACGGATTTCATGTAAAAATGCTGCTGTGCATTCACAATTGTATAGCATTAATGATAATGCTTGATTTGTATTAAGGGGGCATTTGTGCTGTAACTTTTTATTTTACTTAAAGGATGTACACACTTCACTTTGACATGTTATGCTACAATGCCTGTTTGTCATTCTTTAGTTTGTCATCAACATATGTGACACAATCAGGGAAATGAGTCACATGTCGGCTATTTTCAATTTTGATATTTTTTACAGCCTGATTGCTCAGAAATAATGATACATTTTGTGGTTCCAGAAATGTGTCCACATCATTTAAATGATTATTTGAAACCAATTTTTACATAGCTGTATCCAACCATTCCATTCACAGCTGATTCTGAACATCAACTTCTCCTCAAGAACCACCTCCATGGATGTTCAGCGCAATTTAGAAGCCAATGTAGAGAAGCGTACTAAAGATACGTATGGACCACCACCTGGAAAGCGCCTCCTGGTGTTCATGGATGATATGAACATGCCTCAGGTTGATGAGTACGGAACCCAGCAGCCTATTGCTCTACTGAAGCTACTGTTGGAGAAGGGTGGCATGTATGACAGAGGCAAGGACTTGATTCTCAAATACATCAAAGATATTGGATACTTGGCTTCTATGGGAAAGGTAACAAGTTTCTTCAATTATGTCATTTTATTTAAGAACTGCACAGTAAGGATGCATGCTGAAAGAGCTGATTGGTTTTCTGAAACTATGTTTTCTTTTGTTACAATTTACAGAATTGAATGTACTTAGCAATGGTAAATGTTGCTTATTTCAGTGGCCCTCAATAATTGTATGTAGATTATTTCAGTTGCAGTACAAAAGTTATATTTTAACCCATGGTCATGGTTGTAGGCACTGAGTTGAGCTTCATTCTAAACAATAGGGGACATTCAAAATTAGCAACATTTTATGACATAATTAAATTAAAAACTTGTATAAATATTATAGTTACAAGTATTGTGTTCTTGTAAGAGAAATGTCAGTGGTTCCATTGAGTGTTAGTGTTTTTTGTATATTTTTGTTGCAATGACTGTCCTCTGAAACCAAGTTTCTTTGACATTGCAAAATAATGATTTTGGTTCTTATTTTTGATTTCAGGCTGGAGGAGGCAGAAATGAAGTGGACCCACGCTTCATCTCCCTATTTAGTGTCTTCAACATCACCTTCCCATCTGATGAGTCGCTCAAACACATCTATGAATCAAACTTATATTTGATTACTAAAGAAGTCTGAAGTCAGCTATGCTTGACAGCTCGATTCAATCTTTTTTTCAACTGTTAAGTATGTAGACTGTACAGTGTACTTGAGTCTGTTGAAAAAGTTTTTTTTTTCCATGGCGAATGCTTAAAATTTAACCATTTGAAAGTTTTATGATTGACTAAATTAACTTGGAAACAAAGTGGCACATATTTCTGTCCAATTTTTCAGATTGTATTTTATTTCTAGCATGAAATGTTTGGTGTTTGAATTTCTTGATGTAGGAATATAGTCAAGTTTCAAGATGTGAATTGTTTGGGTAATACAGAGAGTAGTTACTACCATAAAGCTTTTGAAAGTTTTGTGGCTTTTGAGCTCTAAAAAGCATCTAATTTGACAAGTCTAGAACCAAATTTTAGTGTACTGATATGTTGTTATATTTGTGTTATCTTCCTACAGTGGATCCCATGGAATGATAAAGTACCCAAATACATTCATGATCCTGACAAGAAGTTCAACGAGATCCTTGTGCCGACTGTTGACACAGTACGTAGTACATGGCTACTGCAACAAATGATCAACATCAAACACCCCGTGCTGTTTGTTGGTGATACCGGTACATCCAAGACGGCCACCATACAAGATTTCCTCAGGAATATTGACCAGGATAGTCATGTAAGTTAAGAGATATAGTTTTAGTTTAAGAAATAGGATTAATTGGAAATACCTGACGGATTTCATGTAAAAATGCTGCTGTGCATTCACAATTGTATAGCATTAATGATAATGCTTGATTTGTATTAAGGGGGCATTTGTGCTGTAACTTTTTATTTTACTTAAAGGATGTACACACTTCACTTTGACATGTTATGCTACAATGCCTGTTTGTCATTCTTTAGTTTGTCATCAACATATGTGACACAATCAGGGAAATGAGTCACATGTCGGCTATTTTCAATTTTGATATTTTTTACAGCCTGATTGCTCAGAAATAATGATACATTTTGTGGTTCCAGAAATGTGTCCACATCATTTAAATGATTATTTGAAACCATTTTTTACATAGCTGTATCCAACCATTCCATTCACAGCTGATTCTGAACATCAACTTCTCCTCAAGAACCACCTCCATGGATGTTCAGCGCAATTTAGAAGCCAATGTAGAGAAGCGTACTAAAGATACGTATGGACCACCACCTGGAAAGCGCCTCCTGGTGTTCATGGATGATATGAACATGCCTCAGGTTGATGAGTACGGAACCCAGCAGCCTATTGCTCTACTGAAGCTACTGTTGGAGAAGGGTGGCATGTATGACAGAGGCAAGGACTTGATTCTCAAATACATCAAAGATATTGGATACTTGGCTTCTATGGGAAAGGTAACAAGTTTCTTCAATTATGTCATTTTATTTAAGAACTGCACAGTAAGGATGCATGCTGAAAGAGCTGATTGGTTTTCTGAAACTATGTTTTCTTTTGTTACAATTTACAGAATTGAATGTACTTAGCAATGGTAAATGTTGCTTATTTCAGTGGCCCTCAATAATTGTATGTAGATTATTTCAATTGCAGTACAAAAGTTATATTTTAACCCATGGTCATGGTTGTAGGCACTGAGTTGAGCTTCATTCTAAACAATAGGGGACATTCAAAATTAGCAACATTTTATGACATAATTAAATTAAAAACTTGTATAAATATTATAGTTACAAGTATTGTGTTCTTGTAAGAGAAATGTCAGTGGTTCCATTGAGTGTTAGTGTTTTTTGTATATTTTTGTTGCAATGACTGTCCTCTGAAACCAAGTTTCTTTGACATTGCAAAATAATGATTTTGGTTCTTATTTTTGATTTCAGGCTGGAGGAGGCAGAAATGAAGTGGACCCACGCTTCATCTCCCTATTTAGTGTCTTCAACATCACCTTCCCATCTGATGAGTCGCTCAAACACATCTATGAATCAATCCTTAAAGGACATCTGCAGGCCTTTGATGAAAGTCTAGGTAAAGCAGCTGGTAAAATCACCCAGGGGACCTTAGACTTGTACAAGACCATCATACAGGAATTACCACCGACTCCATCCAAGTTTCATTACATCTTCAATCTGAGAGATTTGTCGCGAGTTGCGCAGGGTTTGCTGCAGACAACACCGGATAGATTCACCAATGTCCCTCAGCTTGTGAGGGTGTGGCGTAACGAATGCTTGAGAGTGTTTTATGACAGGCTGATCAATGAGACTGATAAGACATCAGTTGAGGTCAGTATATACAGCAAGATTAATGGATTTTTGCATCTTTTTATAATGTACAAATAGCATGTCTTATCTGGGCAGGAAATACCATATGTGCATTTGACCCCTAAGAGTAAAACCCTGTGTTTTTGGTAACACTGACAAAATGACATGTGTGGTGATATGCTGTTTTCAAAGTACCCCAAAAGACCCAAAGTAGATCTAACACAGTACAATAGGGTGGTTAATCTATGTGACCAAAAATACTGTAAATATGAGGTTTTGTATTTCACCCGTAAAATTACACATGAGGTTTTCTTTCCCAGCAACGATACTGGAAATTGCCACATTAATTTAAAGTTTATTTTATCAAAAAAAAAAAAAAAATCATATATTAAACCTAACCATACTGAGCACTTCCCTGTTAAAAACCTATCTCCTTGGACATCTGCAAGTTAAAAATAGTGGGTTTCCACCTGGGTTCGAACCCGGGACCTTCGTATCCCAACCCAAATATCACTATGTCAAAGCCACCAAGCATGCGCTTTTGGTCTTTGGGCGATTTTCCTAACTATATGGATTGTGATTATTTGATGTTTGGTAAGGTTAGGGTTAATAAGTGCATCTTACTTGATATTAGTTAAATTGTTCAAAAATGATACATGTTGTGCTGAAGGTGTAATTGGACATGCCAATGAAGTCAAGCGAGATAGAGAACTGCAACTCTCACTCCAGGTGCATTATCTTCGGCATGGTTTTTCAACCATCAAATATAGAGCATTTAGGCCAAAAAAAATAGTCTGTCTCAGCTTCCCGCGCGCATAGCTTTTAAAAATCCGAATTTTGCGCATTTTTTTTTAAAGGTTTTTGAGAGATGTTCAGTTTTTTTCGTACTATTGTGAAAAAAGTTAAACAAACGGCCGTGATGCGGTTGCCCCCCAAAAAAATAGTGGCCAAAAAATGCAATAAAAATAAAATTAGGGGGTATTTCCACAATCAAGTAGCCCTTTTTTACTTAAAAAACAAAAACAAAAAAACGCATAGCAAGTAAGCTGAGACAGGGTTTTTTTTTTTTTTTTGCCTTATTAATCTAATATAAGTAATAATCATAAACCATTTGTATGCCTTGATATCGCAGGGTTTCTTGAAGACGGCTATAGAAGATCATTTCAAGGATTGTGTAGAGACTACTATGAAGAATCCTTTAATGTTTGGAGATTACCGGACAGCGCTGGAGGAATCTGAACCCAGACTCTATGAAGATATCCAGGATTATGATGCTTCCAAAGCACTCTTTCAAGAGGTGAGATCTAACATGTCTTGTATATGTTTCAAGGCTAGAAATAGGAGATCAAAGAACAAGCAGACAATGGTGACAAACCTGCTGTTGTCTTCCACAGCTGCTGAAAGTCAAATATAAGAAAGCTGAACCTTTTTTGCTCCCTTAGTCTTACAGCTCTATACTTTGTTCAACACCAAATAGGCGGGGCTCTTCACATCGTGAATTGATACAGATCAGCGCGCGCGTAGCTGGACACAGCATAATTGCTGGAGACGCAGCGCGAGTTGCATGTGTGACTCGCGCATCAGTATCTACGGCGCGTGTGTAACTGGGATTATGTTTACTTGCGGATGAATAAAAGCCTCACAATTCCCGCCTATTTAGTGTTGATCAAAGTATACTATTGGAGATACAAGCTGATTATAATCATTCAAGATATATTCTAGGATTTGGAAAGGACCTGTTTTCCTCATTTGTGTTGGGCGTTCATAATGCTATTTGTGTGTGACACTATTGGAAACTTGTCATGCAGTGGGGATCACCATTTCTAGCATTCATAGTAATAAGAAATGCATCGTAGCTGGACAGTTTTAAATCAAAACTTTTATCCTCTACAAAGTGATGTAAGGAAGACAATTTTATTGGAATCTTCAATTTTTATTGGAATCTTCATTTAATTAATATCATTTTTTTCTTTAAAAAAAAATATGACTCTACCCTTTTGTCTGACTTTATAAAATGCTCTGAGAACCTGACACTGATTCTAAGGGACCACTGCAAAACTCAACCGATGAAATTTTATAATTTTTTACAGGAAAAAAACATTTGGTGTGTTTTTCTTTTTCAGATTATGGAAGAATATAACGATAACCATACCGCAATGAATCTTGTTCTGTTTGA
>JXSR01S002499.1:21268-40884 GCA_000969725.1 Ophiothrix spiculata
AATTATTGTTGATAATGTCAAACTAAAATCAGTGTTTCTAATTTTCAATCTCGTCTCACTTCACTGCCCAGAACGTTATCTAAATGCTTTGTTTAGATAACAGCTCTAGACCTCATTCTTAAAAATAAAGTTCGGGGCAACGAACTTTAAACAAATGAAACACAATGGATAATTTATGAATAGAAAAGGGCTAGACGTGTATAATATAATAATACACTCCGATCATAATATAACTAATTTATATAAGAGAAAGCCTTCAAATGAAACCCTGATGAGATTGGAGAAAACAGGGTAAAGTCATGTTCCAGGGCTGCTTTTTAAGGCATATGATTGCCTATAGATGATATTTTTTAATTTAGAACACCATTGTTTAAAATCAGATTTTAATGAAGATGCATTTCAGGTCTAACCAATATTTAGCTAAACATTGTTTAAGAATATGGCCCAGTACATTTATCAATTATCAAATGTTTTTCTGCTTTCTGCAAGCCTAATAATATTTCAAGGACATTTTATGTTCCTCAAATCTGGCTTAAACTAATTTCATCAATCATTTTTATGCTTACGAAAAGAAAACCAACATTATTTTTTTTCAACTCTGCCAGGCTTAAACCTGGTACACTCACCAATTGTTTTCCTACTCCCATCATATAAACCTAATTTTCAAGAACAGTTTTCAACTCTGGCCTAAACTATTGACATGTCCCAAATATAGATGCTTAAACTTAATAGTTTCATTAATGGTTTTTCAACTTTGGTGCAACCCTAAATTTCACAAATTTTTATCTTTTTAACAAAAGCATCAAAGGTTTGGAATTTTTTACCGAATTCTGTCAAATACTATGGACCAAAATAACAATACAAATTATCCACATGCGACTCATCACATCGAAAGACGGCACTTGTTGGAACTTCTACAATAACACCAAGGTATTCCACACTTGAAAGTTGGTATATCTTTTAACTGGTGATCAACAGTTTGAAATGACATCATGATGCGACAAGTCCATATTGTACAAGATATGGATATTTGATTACCATTAAAGAACATGGTGTTAACGGTGTCACGATTTAAAGCATGGCATAACAAGGTGTTAACAGTGTCACAAAATAAAAATAAAAACCTGTAGGTTTACACAAGTGCCCTTTTTAAATGACGAGTCACATATATAGGCCCTATAGTAATATTATTAACCAGTAAAGTGCATTACTTCATCTTCTCTGGCTAAGACTATGCAACAAATTTAGTCTTTGTAACATTATGACCATGCATGTAAATGTACAGAAGCTTCAACACAACTTTGGTTATAAAATCCATGGTTCATTGAAGCTTTTGACATAGTCTCTGCAAATTGTGAGCGTCAATGATTTTAGAAGCAATCTTGGCATTGGTTTCTGAAATCAACAGCTACATGCAGCTTCTTCAGCATTCAAAATGCTTAAAGTTTGCAATATGTATAGACTTGAATTGGGACCGTTTAAATTTACCTCAAATGAGCTACCACCAGCATAGGTCAAACATTCAGGATTTCATAACTATTCATCAAGATGCAGAGACAGTTGCCATATACTAATTTCAAAAGATCTTTCTCTGACCATTCTGTTCGAATTACAGGGCCCCATCTTTGGAATTATCTAGATAAATCAATTCAAAACTTAAAATCAGTCACAAACTTCCGTAATAGATACAGAAACTCATTTCAAATTATGAATAACTCATTTTGTCTGTTTTGTCTGTATAAGTACTAATTTCAGTTTTGTTTGACATTTTTTCTTTAGCACCTGTCTTGTCAAGTGTTTGTTCGTTTATTTTGCATTGTATAGTAAGGTCCAAACTATACTTGGCCTCTGCATAATTTTTTTGCTTCCAAACATTTGGTTGTGACGTCTCCAAATAAATCTGATCGAATAAAAATATGTTAATTTTAAATTTAACAAATGTGCAATTTTGCATGAAATTTAATCTGTTTTAACTCCGTGTTTGAAGTTAAAGTCAAAAGTGTTGTGTTATGATCAAATGTTTGATAGTGAAAATTTTTTGAGGATTGGATTTTCGTTTAACCCTTTTTAACGCGACCCCCTGAATTTCATGCCATATGGCACGAAATTGCTTTTTCAGGCTGTAGCAATAATGTCTAGACATGTGAAATCAAATACAGTGCTCAGAATGGTTGATTTATGACCCCAAATAGAAATATATTCTTTTTACCCAATTTTTCTATCTTTAAAGCATGATTTAATGGCTTAAATGGCCTGAAACCATGAGATTTTGTCCAAGTGTAGTTCCTACTACCCAGTGCACACAATTCATGCCATTTTGGGGCGGGTTAAATAGGGTTAACAGAACCAGTGGTTAAACTAACGCTAACCTTCTGACAGTTTCGTCAGTTAAGGTCAACAGACTTCATCTGAGTGATCCTTCTTCCTCGTCTTGTTTCCAGTCTTTCTTCCGGTGTGATGTAGGTCTTTTGTTGATATCATCAAGAGGAGAGGCTCATAAATGTGACTTAAGTAGTGGGCCCCTCATCACAATTCAGAAGGTTATTCAGTCTCGAAATGTTACGTGTAATCCGATTATCACCCTAGCAACTGGTTCACGCTTTCTAGTTTTGAACCATGATCGAAATGATCACCATATAAAAGTATAGCATACACCGTTGTCAGGGGATGTGTGTGAACCAGTTACTGAGGAAGTTACATAATCACTATGATACTGAATTGTTAGTTTAACCACTTGTGTTATATGAAAATCCTATCTTAAATTTATATCAACGAACCTGATGAATCTGTTGAATGTGGCAGAGTCATTCTTCTGTTTATATTAGGGGTAATACATTTTACATACCTTTATTGACTTTCCAGTTTTGTATCCCCCATAACTTTGATGTTTGATGTTTGAAGTATAAATTGTTTTGATATACATTTTATTTTTAAATCCCTGTTTAATTTTCATATTTTGATATGTGGAATAATTGTATGTGCAACTCAGTAAAGATGTTTCAGATAAAAATCAAATTTCAGTTGAATAGGTCTGACCATTTTGATATTTGAACAATATTATGGTTGCTGTGTAAATATATTTATGGTTACCATAAATACACACATTTGCATATCTTCAAACTAAACTGCAAAATTTCACATGGGTTATAAGAAAAATATGAGAAAAGTTTTCATACCAAACTTGTAAAGGTTAAAAAAGATTTAGGCAATAGGACCTTTGAGGTATAAATTTTGAGCAAACATCACACCAGTAAAATACAATAAAAGATGACAAATAATACTTTGTTTAATTTGGGTATATTATTACAAAACATATTTAATGTTTTACTTTCGCACTTAACAGTGCATCAATAAAATATGGTGCTGTATAGGCCAAACGAATGTCTGATACTACATGTGTTTGTAATTGCAATGCATTCTCTCATCAATAACGGAGGCTTGGTGTTATAAACCATCAAATGTTTGGCATCTTATAGGGTTTGTCTATAGTCAGCCTCCAAACAAAATTTCGCTACCAAAGATTTGGTTGTGACGACAAAATGACAAGTAACTCGAAATAAAATTACTTTGACACTGAGTTAAGACCAAATAAAAGTTTGCGATAAATTGCTAATGTGTTAAATTGAATCAAAGTAAAGTCATTTAAGCAGAAGACGCTGTCATTTACATTGCATAAAATGACGGTCTATAAATTTGATCGCAAATAATTGGCGACATCATGACCAAATATTTGGTGGTGAAAAGTTTGTTTTGAGGCTGAGTATAGAATGACCCATACAAAAAAGTGTGGTGCATTGATTTTTAATAGCCCGTATAGAGCCAAACGTACATCTAACGTACTTAATCTCACTGTTTTGGTCTGTACATCGTTGTTCGTCATGTGTTCGTTAGAAGTACGTTCAATATGTTACAATACGCGTACGGTTTGTCTGTTATGTATAGTTTTATTCAGTATGTGAAACTTTGGTACTTTATCAGTTTTGGTTCTATATGTATATGGTGATGTGTGAAGGAGCCTTAAACCTATATGTTTATTGGTCCAATATGTGACCCGTCATATCGAAAGGTACCTTAAGGTCGGCATAGTAAATTACGAGATACAGGCCAAAACTTATAAAGCCACTTTCAAAAAGTACTGTATTTAATAGATTCATGTTTTCCATATACACATAGCATTATTAAATACAAATTGTACCAAATATTTGAATGTAGAATTGTAGATACTAAAGCAAGGGCAAATCAGATTGGACAACCATTTAAAATGAACTAGCACAGGCCATATTTCTTCCATTATGTAATCACAGCTCCACTAAGGAGGCACTTTTCCTTAATTTTCTTATCTGTGTCACAGGATTTGAGCAAATCAAATGAATTCTTTAAAAGTTTTATTCTCACAACCCTGAAACATAATATAAGTTTATATCCATCTATGGCACAAATATTTGACCTCTTGGATTCCAAACCAATAACCGGATATCCGTATATGGTACCAATATTCAACAGTGAGTTGCTGAATGGTCAGCCAATAGTAGGCACTCGTATCAACCCAGATTCTTTGATATTTTTGGACTACACTCTATAAAACTTAAGGGGTGTTAGCACCTTACTCAATGTTACTTTTTTGCAAGTTTATTTTGTACCATAACTTTTGAACAAAGTGCTAAAAGTTAATATAAGTATACATTTCCAGAAAGGAATTTTCACAAGGAACATGATGGTGATGTTGATTTTTGACCAATTTTTGGTGCTTACACCCCTTAAAATATGCAGCAAGCAGCCGATTAACACACATAAACCAATATGACCATATGGGGAAATAAATTAGTCCATATTTTTCAAACCATAACAATGCACCCAATATTGTTGAATATTCAATGAATATTCAAAAAAATTTATGATCATGGTTTACCCATGTGGTAGCAAAAACAAATTAGTCAAAAATAACACCAAAATCATGAAGGATTCATGTTCAAAAACTATTAATACTCTTGTGATTTGGACTTAATCAATCATTACTAATTTCTTACATAATACAAAACCACCAGTTCACAAAGTTGTAAGAACTTGTATGCGCTATGGATCTCGCAACAGAGTCTGAAGTTTACTGCTTATTTCAAGGTTTAGTCATCAATAATGCAGGGCTACTCTGTCCCTGAATCCTTACTCTTTAGGAAATTAAACAAATCAATGGAAATTCATACCTGTCAACATTTCAAAATTCTGAATCGGGAGATTTCGCGTGAGATCAGGCCCATAGCCAGGAGGGGTGCGGATTTTCAAAAAATGGACCTTTTGGTGGGAAAATTTTCGCTTTTGGTCGACCCTAAATTCATTTTAGTGGTTTTGACAAAGTGACAGCAAAAAAAAATGGTTTTCAGTAAGATTTACAAGCATTTTGTGTAGTAGCAAAGATGATAAAAATATTTATTTTAGTGCATCCACGGTATAAATAGGCTTACTTTCCGCGCTCTTGGTGTGTAATACAACTATACAAAAATACCAACTATAGCGAATTTTCACGATAGCGGGAGACCGCGGTAGATTTTTTTGAAAATCGGGAGATTTGGCTTAAAATGTAAACCCGATCGGGAGGGTGGGAGCACTACCAAAAATCGGGAGAAACCCGACAAAATCGGGAGCCTTGACAGGTATGGAAATTGTTAAGCTGACTGTTAGTTTTGCTAGTCTAGAAGTAAAGTAAACTATACTTTCTCGCTGCCTTCGAAATTTTTCTGCAATTATCCATATTTCCAGAGGTATGCTCCACAATGATAATCCAAAGTTCCATAACAGAAAATATAATATGTTAGGCTAATAATGTTAGTTCTATTCTACAGAAGAACATGTGCTACCTGGCTGTTGGCAATGCTTGGTTAGAACTGGATTTGGAATTGTAATCGTCATCTTTGTCATTCGGACTATCATACACGAGTGACTTCAGTTTGGACAGATGGTGCATTGCCCTGCAATAGAAAAAATAACGAAACTATAGTTTAGATTTCTTGAGTATTGGTTTATCAGATACATGCATAAGAAGGAGTCAAATTGCACCCAAGATTTCAAGTCAAGTTGTTTATCGCATGAAAACACAAAATCACATGGGGTCTTCAAAACATTGAACATATATGTGTCTGTCGGAATTTGAAAGTATGACCTATCTCTATACCTGTTTTTGACTTGAAAACCCATCCATTTGTATACCAATTTTACCAAAAAAGCAACACCCAATTTGCACAATTTGGACAGTTATTTACAACAAAAAGCACCCCATCACTATACCAAAATCTGTGAAAACCATCCAAAAAGGCAGGCACATGTACCATGTACCTTGTCAATGTGAAGCCTTCCTCCCCCCGGCACAAAATAAGCTGATGTTTCTGATTTACGTATTTGTAGCTACACATTTTTTTTTTAATTTTAAGGCTCTATTTCGACTGTTATTTTGAAATGAAACGACCGATTTTTAATTTGTTTGTATTTCCTGAGCCTGAGTTCTGCTGACACAGTTCACATCTGACCAAAATTTCAGAGGAAAATTTAACCAGGAACATGATTTTTACTCTATAAGGGTTCTAAAACACCTTAAGCACACAAGCAATACTATATACAGGGGTGTGAGAGTCATGTGATAAAAATAGCTGAAAATGGTGAAAAGATGTCCAAAACAGGCTGAAAATGAAAGAAAAAGCTGAAATTATGACTCTTTTGTAACCATTAAAAAGCTGAAATCAGCTAAAAAGCTGAACTCTCACACCCCTGTATATAAGAGCCTAAAAACTGGGAGCTCATCCATGACTTTTGATTTGTCCATATAGGTGGGTTTTGGTCCAAGGTTGCATACATTATGGTCATTTGTTGAAATTTGGGATCCGTAAGTCAACATGTATTAGTATAGGAAAGTACATGTGTGAATTTGGGACATTTTCACCATGAAAAAACAAGTTCAGAGAAAAATTCTTCAGTTTTGCCTGTTTGAACTCAAATCTATTTTCAAACCCAACCTTATAATATTGCTTTAAGTAATTTTAACTAGAGATGAGACCTGCTCTAACAAAGATACAAAATTTAAATCGAGTTTACTACAAATATGAATTCTTTATATTTCCAGTTTTCAAATGATATATAATTATTAACATACCACAATTTCATTTCCCACTTAGAGAGCAAAATCCAGGGCAGTCAAAGGCAGTGTTCCTGCTAAAGCCGTACATGGCTAGCGCAGGAGCTGGTTTCTGAAAATGTGCATTAACCCTAACCCTGAATTGAGAGGTGCTCCGTTTTCTAGCCTAAGTCCAACTACGTCACAGTAGAAAAAAGCATGTTTTGACCGGGATTCGAACCCATGACCTCTGACTTCCCAAGCGAGGCACACCACTAGCAGGCCACCACGGGGCTGCTGCCCGGGCAGCGATTTCGTCCCCATATGCAACCCGTGTCTATGACGTATTTGGACTTAGGCGCATTTTGGTGGTTTTTGACAGTGAGCTTTAGTGAGTTCTGGTGGGGTTAGGGTTAACAGATTCTTTTTCTGCTTTATTTGGCCAATTTTCAGTTCAGATCATGACTTTAGCATAATTACCTATTCAACTTTGTCAAAATTGCTTGAGTTGGTGCTAACACCCTTAGCAGGAACACTTGTCAAAGGAATAACAATTAGCCAAAATTCAAGTTTGTAATTAACAATTATAATACGCAATATAAGGCAAAAATTTGTGCTGAACTTTTCCAACTAACTGTAAATCCTGCAAAAATTGGGTCCTCTTTTTTTTTTTTTTTTGCAACTTTTTTCTATAAAACATACTGTTTCTAGCACATAAACTTGAATAAACATGTTAAATTACCAAATCTTTGGTGTCACATCAGAAATAACTGAAAATCTTGCTATGACATTGTAAGGACAAAAAGAACTTTGTCTCAGGTTTGTTGGGTCCAAAACCCAAATGCTATATGCATTTTTTGTTTTGTGTTTTGTCAAAAAGGCTTTGCACTACGCCCAAAATTTTTTAATCACTGTTTTTAGATCACTTTTTTTTCCACCTCACGACCAAATTTTCTTCATTTTTTTCTCTCAATGTAAAAAAAAATTAAAAAGCAAAATATCTCTTGAAAACCTTAAAAAAAGTAATAAAATTTGAATTTTTAACCCTAGGCACACAGGAACCTGAGACAAAGTTATTTCTTTTTCTCTCTCTTGGCCTAATCAGGGACATGCATTGTTTTTAGAGATTTTAAAGGTCACAGTCTCCTTCAGGAAGAGAAAAAAAAAGAAAAGAAAAAAATCCAGATCAACCAACCCAATTTTAAAATTGTGTCCCCCAAAAGGCGACACAACCATTTTATTTCTTGGCATAAAGCTTTTGATAACCATTAATTAACTTGGGGCCAATCTATAATATTTTAATGAGCTACCAAATATTTTGTGTAACAAGACTACATTGCTAAATTAATTCCAATGTATTTTTCATGATAATGGAGGTTGATTGATGTTCAAAATCATTAAATATTTTGGCATCATATCAATGTGTCACAATTGTTTGTTAACGATGGAGCAATTTCATTACCAAGCCCGCCTTTTAATTTTAAAAGTAATCTTATACTGAAGACTTGTCTCACTACATATGTGACCCATCATATCGAAAGGTACCTTAAGGGTCCCAAAATCAAAATGGATTTTTGGTCTCATCTGAAAGCTGAGATTTTAAGCTTTAAAATGACAACTTACTTTTGGTTATTGAATGTTCGGTTGCAAAGTTACATCCAAATTGGCAAAAAGCATCGGGCCGATTCAGAAAACTATAAGTCTGAGAAAATCAAGTTTGAAGTTTTTGTACTAAGTAAAACTTTAATAGAGAGAGGATTTTCACCTTAGTTTTAACATATTTTTCTTATGTTTTTGATGTTGGAACCTGATTAATATGATAGAGTACACTTCAAAAGTAATGTTTCTGATGAAATTAGAAATTTGACCTTGGACGTGATTTTTGACTATGCTCAGCTTCAATGGCCCGAATCTCGTTATTTACTATGCCGACCTTGAGGTACCTTTCGATATGACGGTCACATATTTGGTAGCTCAGAAAAAAAATATGTCTGGGCCTTACGTTGTATGATTAACCATTTCAAAATAATTCCAAGAAGGTTTATGAGTTTGAAAACTGAATATTTTAAGGAGCATGGTCCGATTGCCTCAACTTTTTTCAAACTTTCTGAGATCATGGTACCAAAATATCGCTCATATTTTTCTCATAATCCATGTGAAATTTCACGGCTGAGTTATGTTCCTCTTTGGAGATATTTATGAAAATGTGTCTAATTATTGTAACCATATTTTTTAATTTTACACAGTAACGTATAGGCAGCTCAAATTCAAAATTTCCCATAAAATCAAAATAATTTGACCGATTCAGCTGAAATATGACACTAAGACCTTTTGAGTGGTCATCTTTCATATGACATTGAAAACTAAATTTTTAATAATCGGACCAAGCTCTTTTAACAAACTGTAAAGGCTAAAGTTGCAATGATGGTTTGGTGAACCTTTCATCACGTTCTCCTCCCCAAGTATCAAAACATGGCAAAGACATCGGCAATGGACTCTCAATGCATTTGTAAATTAATTAATCAATTAATTTCTCAAGTTTAAGATGCACTCATGTGATGCATTCTTGCTCCATTATCGATGCAACGGGAATGCATTGCGAGTGCATCGCAAAAGCATCAAAAGCATGGCGGGATCAGGCTCTTACATTTAACAATATGATGTATATCAAGGCAATCTCTCTAATTCTAAAGCATTTTCCCTACCCTGACACATCTAAGACATTTATTTCTATTTATAATTGCAGAGACTGACTACAGTACGGTTTACAAGTATAATCTGCCAACTCAATGGCACCGCCATAGGTGATGGATGATTTATCAATATTATTCCAAACAAACATCACTCTTCAATAAATGTCCATTAAAAATATCCACAAAACTAATTTATATAATCTCCACAAATTTCTAAAGTATAGTTTTACATCATTTTTCAATAAATGTTTCTTAATCACAAAAACTGATCAACTAAACTAATTCATATATTCACCAGAATGTACGTGTGAAAACAGTGCTCATTGATAAGTCAAATTGAACCAGACCAACCATCAATCAAATTATGCAATTAGCCCGGGAATTAGTAGAAGAGGAACATTATCTTCTATCGATCACTCAACCTATAACTACTTAACCCAATTGCCTACATAAAAATGAATAGCAATTATCGATATTCTTCAATTTCAACATACGCCACATGCTGGTTTAAAAAACTTTATTGCGATTGATACTGACAATCAATGCGTACCGCAAGTAGACCTTAAATTGAAAATACTTTCCAATATTCTGTCTTTCATAGAGTGGAGGTGTTTGGCAATATTTCAAAAATTAAGATAATAAGGCCATACTAATTCAATTGTTTGTCTCAAAGCTGCCGCGCACGTTAGCTTAAACATGCGCATTAACATCCCCAAATTGTCAAAATTTGAATTTTTCTTCTAATTATTTTTTTTTCAATTTCGTCAAATGAAACCCCATCGAAGATCACAAATCTTGTCCCGTGGAACGCAAAATCAAAACAGCCTATTAAGAATAACAAACATACTGTTTTATATACAAATAAATATCAGTGGATGGAAAATGAATGGCGAAAATGGCAAGTGCCTGGTATAGTTGGAAAAAATTTTGCGTCATGCTTCCAGCATCTATACGGCGCACGGACACCGTCTGGTCTCCGCATGGACACCTTCCGAACCGACTGGTGTCCGACGACGCCATAAACACATCCTAACCTCGCCGCAAGGTTATGTAACTAGGGTATTAACATTTCATTTTTTTTTGTAGACCATTACTCTTCTCTGTGTTGTTCTAAACTCCAATTCACCCTAAACGATAGAAATATTCCAGTTAAAGGAAATCCTATGCTTATAGCAAGAACCAACTCTGAATTTAGAAATACACGCTTTACCTTTGCAATGATTTCCCTCCAGGTGCTTCATCAAAATCCGTCGTGGTGACGGTTGTACTACTGGCTGTCGTTAGTGATGACTTCACTTCCTTTGGTGGTGATGACCATGAGGCTGGTACCTTTTCATTCAAGTCTGTCTCAGAAACTTTTACCTGAAAAGTCATAAAATAATTGAATTTGTTGAATATGATGCTTATATCAAAATATCAAAAACGTAAAGGTCGGGATTGCTTCATAAAGGTAAAACGATGAAAGAAAATATAAACATGATATATACTTGGATTGTAGTATACTTGACCGAAGTTCTAATTTTAATAGTTTAAAACATATTGGTCATGATTGCCAAATATTTGTACCAAATATATAGAGAAATTAAATTTGGATGAGATGTTCCGAAGTTTTATCAGAAACCTTAACCCTTTCAGTCCTGAATTGTCATATATGGGTATACAGCCCATACTGAATTAATCTACAATCAATACAAATTGGAACGCCTGAGCGTTCTCTCGTATGCTCCTTAAGAAACGCTGAGGCATTCTATCGGATCGAAAGGGTTAAACTCTCACAACATAAGATGAAACTATAACAGAGGATCCCTCAACCACTAAGTTGTGTTCACACCTTTGATTTACAGCTGGTGATTACTTACTCCCGCTCATTTGTAATCGGATTAATTATTTCCACTACTCCTGGTTCACGTTCCCACATGAATATTCCGATAGTTTGTCATTGTGATTTCATCTGATTGCTACGTCATCGAGAGTAAATCCCGATAGTGAATATTACAATTTCATAAATAAATTCTACAATCATGTTCATGAATCATGAATTCGGGAACTTGTGTGGTCTAATGGAATAGTGCAGGACTCCGAATCGAGAGTTCGAGCCCCGCTACGGCCAACGGGTTATGTCCTTTAATCTTGATTGCTTCGTCAACCCAAGCGCAAGTGTGTTGAAATTAGGTCTTTGAAAAATTACACTGTTGAGTCTTTAATTGAAAAACTGTCTTTAATTAACTGGAGTAATGTATTAAGCACAACCAATGTCAACGATTCCTGGTATACATTCAAATCAATTTTCACATCAATTATTGATGAGGTTGCACCGCTAAAACAAATCAGGCTGAAACAAAGAACTGAGCCTTGGATGTCTTCAGAGATTTTAGACCAAATTTGTGAAAGAGATCAGCTTTTATCTAGTTTTAACAAAAATAAATCAAATTTAAAGGAACCCTGTCCGATTGGGTCAGCATTTTTTCAAACTTTCTTAGATTTTGGTACCAAAATGTTCCTTACATATTTCTCATTGCCCATGTGAAATTGTACGGCTGATATAAGTGAAATTGTGTTAAAATTATCAATATTATGGTAACCATAGTATTATTTACACAGTAAAGTATAGGCAAATGAAAAATACAAAATTGCTCATAAAATCAAAACGGTTGTTCTGAATTGACTGAAATTTGAAATTGAAGCATCGATTATATGACAGTGAAAACTAAAATTTGAAAAATCGGACTATGCACCTTTAAAACTGTATGATGATTACTGTAAGATTCGAAATAAAATTCAACGTGATGTTCGTCGTGCTAAATCAGAGTATTTTACTACTAGCATAAATGAAAACAAAGGCAATTCAAAGAAATTGTGGAAAACTCTCAAAGAGCTGGGTTACAGCAATAAACACAAAAATTCCAGTAATATTGTGTTAAACATCAAAGGTAACTTAGGCCAAAAAAAATTAATTGTTTGATTGGCGTAACATAGAAAAAAAAATAGGGTAGGTAGGTCGGATTTTTTTTTTTTTTTTTTTAATAATTTTTTTTTATTTTCTAAGTCTATGTTTCACATACAAGAATACAAAATATATCGCACATATACAAAAACATCTTCACTTTTTCTGTAACACATCTTTTATTTGTCATTTGAATGTCCTACAAGCCATATCTTGGGCTCCCATGAATCGATTCCCATCAAATTTGGGATTTGGAGGTTTTTTACCATGCTCAAAAAAATAAAAATATCTAGGGTCGGTGGTAAAATTAGGGTAGGTCGGGTTACGCCAATCAAACAATTTTTTTTTTAGGCCTTATGTCATGACCCGTCTGTCATTGCCAACTCTTTCAATGAATTCTTTACTGTTGTAGCTTCCTCTTTGGTTTCTAAACTTCCTAAATGCAGTGAAGTGTATTCCACTGTTGGTTGTGATGATTTCCTAATAGCAGCGTAATAATGTAAAACGTTATGATACTACGGTGAATAGCGCAATATAAATACTTAAATTATTATCTAGGGTGACATAGGCTAATTCGGTTTGAGGCCTCCTTACAAAATTCTGAAAGTACCCAGCATTTTAGTTGAATTAGTTGAAAATAGTAATAATAATAACTAGTTTTTGTAAAGCAATTTTTCATTTAGATCAAACCGCTCATGATTCGCTGCAGGTTGATTGTCACAATCATTTCACTTCATAGGCGTTTTGCAGCCTTTTCAAGCACATATCCTATCGGTAGTTAGATTGTAATATTTTTTTTTTTGTATTTATTCCCTGTGCTTGGGTCTGGTGGTGGGAGAAAAAATACATAAGATTCTACACCAGACCCCTTCTCTTAACTCTTTTACTATATTACAGAGATAGAAGTATAAAAAACACTATATTATAGCACACAAGTGTAATCACCAGTCTGAAAACAGGGGCTGGTGATAATACCAAGCACAGGTTTTTTATAGAACTCCCCTCCCCACCAAGCACAACACCCCTCGACACAACAAGACAATAGACACTGCAACACACACACACTCACACAAAGAAAGGTGATGTGGCTTACATGTTAAACACTGCAAGCAGCAACCAAAAATAATACTCATTTAAAAAAACATACAAATAAATAAAAAGACAATATTCAGGAGGCTTCAAGATCAAGGGACCATTTCCTTAAATGCTTTCTAAGTTTACCTTTGCTCTCAGCAATTTTGTACTCTGAATTTCTTTTGATTTTAACTAAATTTAGAAATACAACATGGTTGGGCTGAGTTTGCTGAAATTTACATCTGTGTAAATAAAATTTCAAACATAAAAAGAGGAAATTGATACAAGCATCATGTTCAGACAAACCAGTTAGATTGTAATATTTACCCTGTATGCAGCTTCCCGTATCCTGGGTGTGGGTAGTCCATCTAGATGGACCTCACAAGCGAGCGCCGTAGGAGCTTTGCATTCGCTTGCGAGGTCCATCTGGATGGACTAGGGTATGGGTAGATCTTGGCCAGATCCCTCAATTAACCCTTACTACAGACCAACCTTTTTCCAGTGATCAATGTCCCTATGTCAGGTAAATCTTCTGACCAATATAAATCCAGCGTGGTCACAGCACCACAACCGAGATGTTCAAGCCTCCCAAAGCTACATGGCTAGTGGATTTTGCTCAGTGTTTGGCAAATGGTATTTGGCTCAGTCAGAGCTAAGGTTTGGGAAGACTATGATGGACAAATTTGGTGACAGTTTTAAGTGCAGGAGGAAGACCAGAGCACCTGGAGAAAAAACCTGCGAAAGTGAGTATGGACTGAAAACCAAATGCACATGTAAGCGCAAAGACCGGGAATCGAACCCGGGATGCCCGGGGCTCATTGGTGCAAAGTAAGGGAAGTACCGCTGCATTAACCCGCTTCCCCTTTTAGTAGGCCTATAAAATAGGTCGGCTAGGAACAAGTTCAATATGTGTTTCAAAGCTAAATATAGTCCTCATGACTTGAGTGATTGGTTCTCAATGGTTCTGTATCAGGTCAAGACGGCCATTTACAGGTGGTGTATCATGGATGAGTTGCAATAACGAAGCTTGACACCAGAGATAAAGACAATCACTTAATGAGAGCAACGAAGTGAATTCATATGTGGTTAACTAGATAATCTGTATATATATCTATAGACCTAAGTAAAACGGTTCCTGTATCAGACTTGGATACTTATCAGGGCATCAATTCTAACAGAATACACTTCTATGATGTGTTACGTAGTGATTGTAAACAAGCTATGCTTTCACCAACTGTATCATAGCATCCGTTTAAAGGAGGTATTGGGACTTTCCCATCATGCCTTGGAAAGGGGTAGCCAGAGGGAGAGGAGGCCATGGGGTAGGGCCCCTGGTAAAAAAGTCAGTAGGCACACAACTGTTAGTTGACAAATTGGGACTGCAGAAAAAAAGGGATAAAGAAAAGGAAATGAACTAAAGAAAGAAAAGAAAGGAAAAGGGGGAGGTAAGAGAAGGTGGGAGAGGGTTTGGGCTAGTGAGGGTATATAGTGCAAGTGTTTGCAGTATTTAGCTTCGAAAGGATACAGCACATTTGCTTGGACCAGTTGAAAATAAGTTTAAGTTGAAAAATGTCAGATAGAGGCTGATTCTGCATGGGATGAAGCAGGAAGCTCATATTTTCTCAGTTATCCTAGCATATTTACCAAACATTTTGCCAACTAAAATTGTAAAAAAATGATAAAAAATAAAGGCACAAATGATGGTCTGTTTGACTATAAATGTTGAAGTTCATCAAGAATGGTTATGGAGAGTAATTAGTAGTTGGAAGTACTAAATGCAAGAAAATTGATCATTAAGTGTTGGGGAAAGTTGAACTTCCACTTTGGTGATGTGTCTGGGGAGAGAGGGTTCAGTTGGCACACCACTGTCATGGCTTTTGTAGTCTGTAAATTTGTAACTTGGATTTTTTGTGGCCCCTCTGATCCAAAATCCTGACTATGCCACTGATGGGAAGGTCCTAACATTTATACAACCATGACAGTAAACCAACAGGCTTTCATGGTGTAAACATCAGGCTTTCATGGTGGGTTTGATATGTTTACTTCAGATTTTTAAACAAACTTATCATGTTACACAACATGTGTTGCCCTGGTTTCTAAAGATGAAATGTAGAATTTTATTCATGAAAAACCGTTAGAAATCATTCCCACATGATGAAAGCACCAAGGAGGTACCTGGGATTCATTTCAATCCAGTTATAAGCCTTGCCCCTCCCCCTCCAATGCCTTCTCACTTTCAATCACTGACTCACATATCACACTCAATTTATCATTTGGTTCTAAATTTATATAAAATACAAATTTCAGGATTTGATGTAAAGTTTTTAGCTGAAGTTGAAGCTGAAGCCTGAGGGCCACTCAGGTATACTGATGTACACAGGCATGAACATAGGTTTACAAAATATCCCCTAAACAAGTTTTATCTTGCCTTGGAAGAAATATTATTTTGGCTGAAATTTGATTTTTTTTTTCCTTCAGGTTTTGAAAAACATCCCTTTTTATGGAAATTTTGCATTTTTGTTTTGAAAAAAACACCCCCCCTTTTTGTTGAAAATCAATGTTTTTAGACCCCTGAATACGTACGTGCAGTGCTTTCCGTGTTGGTCAGTGAAAAATGACCCCTTTTTACGCGTTTTTCTGTCACACGTGTACAGCAAAATAACTCAGAAGACCCCCTGGGAGCTGAAAATATGTGCTTTTCTGTCCTTAATAAAGATCATAGTTGAGGATTTTTCATACTTCAGTTCAGTTTTTTGAAATAAAACTTTACAGGTGTTTTAAAGAATGCATGAATATTGTGATTCTGAAAAAAAAAAAATCACTAAATCAAGCCGCATGTATTTTCACCTTAGAGCGAAATTAACACTAAATCAAGACGCATGTATTTTCACCTTAGTGCCAAATGAAGTTTGCTGACTTTACAGCTGTTTGAAGCTGGATAGGCACTTATTTATTTTGATCCCACTGTGTTCCTGCAGGAGGCTATCAAAATTTGGCCAAACATAGCAGCAGGTTCATGGTCAGTTCAGTCATGTTGTGGTCACTCAACACTGGTCTATCAGATGGCCTACTGTCTGGGCATGATCTGCTTGCTGTGAGGCATTCTGGCCATGTCCTAAATTGAGGTCAGGGTCTTGTCATTAGATGATGACAAGTGATGGACCTGGTCAAGCTACTGTCAAATGTAGAAACAGCAGGGAATGCTGAGCACATTGCTTGGTACACATGCTCAACAGAAAGAAACATACAAAAAGGATCTGATTTTGAAACATTTTGTGTCTTTAGAAAAAGGGTGCTGTTTCAGGGTAACCTTCAACGTTATGGGTCATCGTTTGGGGGTTGCTCTGGCAAAATTAGAGGAAAGTTGCAAATCTACATTTTGAATAAATGGCATCTAAAGAAAAAATAGGGTGTAAAATTCAAATTTTGTTTTTTAACAAAAAACTCATTCATACATAGGTGTTTACCTATACCTAAAGTTTTGAAGGTCAACTTTGCCAAGAAGTGCAATAATTCACAGTTAATTGATTGCATGTTGCTATTATACACTGTAGTAATCAGTATCTTTGAAATTGGTTTTCAGCTAATTTTTATTGCAATGTATATTCAGTGGACTGCATTGGATTTCAATCTCTAAATGAAGAATGGAAAAAGAAAGTGTGAAATATTATGTATCATTCAAAAGCTGAGATTATAGAGGATTAAAATATGTCATAAACTCAATTTTGAAATTTGCGACTTCCTCTCATTTTGCCAGAGCACCCATCATTTTATGATATCTTCGACGTTCAGGGTCAATTTTATCGCCAGCTATTCTAAACTTCCTAGAATTTATATCAGAAAGGCTTCCATTGCATTAATATATTCATGTTTTTTATGGCATTAAAATAGTGTGTTACATCATTTAGGGTCTACACTCCCGGTCAAAAGTGTTTGCGCACCTGTTACATCAGACGTAATAGCCTCGTTTATATATCAAATTATCCATTATTTTTTGTGAAAATCCTGTTTGTGTACATGCTATATTTATCTAACAATAATAAATCAAACTCTCTTGCGATTTTTGACCTTCCGTAACCACTGAAATTTATATTTTCTAAACCGTGTCAAAACCACACGTAAAATTCCCATAGAGCTGAAACTACTTGATTATTCATAAGCTACTTTTCTCCATGTAAAGCTATAGGAGATTTTCACGTCTTTTAGACATAGAAATTTAAACAAATGCGCAGTGATTTATTTAGACTTTATGTTTATGCGCAAATGAAAGGATTTTGTTCTAGAAATTCAAGACTGCTAATTTATGCCAAAACCGTGATGATTAATGGACTCATTTTGTTTTAACGCTTTGTTATTTCAAGGTTTGATTTTAGTAAACAGGTAGTTAACGAATCATTGAGTATCAGCCAAAGACTTCAAGTCATATTAAAGGCCCTCTTGTTGTTCATACAAGAGAGCAATTATTAGGTATGTCCACCACCATGACTAATTGGTATGAAGGTCATATACTTGATATTACTCAAATGTATTGCTGGTTATTGAGCATGACCAAGGAAGTGTGAATGACCAAGCTCTCATTCCACTATATGAACATCACAGAGCCCTATAGTATACAAAAGTTAACTTCAATGATTTCTACATAATAAATTCACTAACCTTGAAATTGATCAAGGGGGGGGGGGTGTTGAACCTTCTTCTAAATAATTTAACTGATTCAGTTTTTGGTTTTTTTAAAGAAAGAATTGTTACCTGCATATGTCCATCACACATTCAAAATGTTTAATGAGTGCCTTTAATTCAATGGTTCCCGATAATTTATCTATGCATCTTCTTTAAATCAAAGTTTTGCTTCCGAAACAAACAGAATCAATAGCTAGATATAGCTTTAAATATAATCTTGTTCATGCTTTTTAAACGTTTAAATATATACAGAACCAATTCCTTTAGTTTGCGCATAAACAAAAAGTCTAAATAAATTACTGCGCATTTGTGTAAAATTACACGTCTAAAAGACGCGAAAATCTCCTATAGTTTTACATGGAGTAAAATAGCTTATGAATAATTAAGTAGGTTCAGTTCTATGGGAATTTTACGGGTGGGGATTGACACGATTTAGAAAATAATAAATTTCAGTGGTTACAGAAGTTCAAAAATCGCAAGAGAGTTTGATTTATTAATGTTAGATAAATATAGCATGTACACAAACAGGATTTTCACTAAAATAATGGATAATTTAATATAAACAAGGCGATTATGTCTGATGTAACAGGTGCGCAAACACTTTTGACCGGGAGTGTATTTCAGTGTCTTATGCCATTGAGGGGTACAATGTCCATTACGTCATTAGGGGTACATCTTTAGTGCATTACAATATTATAGGGGCATTGACTGTGAATGTTTTATGCCATAGGGTTTGGAATTTGCTGTACATGGTTACAACATTTAGGGTCTGATTTGGGGGTGCTGTAACAAGCATGAGTACCACTTTTTTCTTAAAGCTCCCCCCATCCCCCCCCCCCTGAGAAACAAATCATCTTCTTAATGGGTCACCATGTCTACAGTATTTTCTGATATCAACTATTAAAGGTGCAATTCATGATTTTGATGTGACAAACACCTCGGTATACATTATTCGCTATACGCTCCTGAGTCCAAGGGAGGCATCTTTGTGTTTAGTGATGAGGAAAATCCCCGGGGTGGTTCTTCAAAAAAAAAATTGTACGGGTATGTTGCCAGACTCCGAAAAACTGACCATCTCTATACCTATTTTTGGCTCAAAAACCCACCCATTAATATACCAATTTTA
>JXSR01S002500.1:9907-20135 GCA_000969725.1 Ophiothrix spiculata
CCATACCTTGGAAAATGTTTCTTTATTACAATCAAGAGTACTCGGTGCACGTAATTGTTCACAAGCGGCGACCTGTGCATTCTGTGCGTTACCCCCGTTATCGTCGTCTCCTGCCATTTTGTCGCTTTATTTTATAAGCTTCCTCGGGCGCAAATTTCTTTCAAACTTACTATTATGTGAAGTTGAAGTCCCGAACTGACACCATGTGTTATCTGTTGATCAGGAGGACTCTTAAAGAAGACACAAGGAGACGATTGATCTTGAGTTACTTCATAACATTGTATTACTATCAGTACGGTAATCCAAGATGGAGGATCCGTGTTTCTAGATCCTTATATCATGACAGTCTCCAAATAAGTGGTTTGGGTCAAGAAGTCCCAGTTATAAAGCTTTTTGAGAACATTCAAGTCTTTGCATCGGGCAAGAGATTAGAATTCCTGATTTCTTTTCTCACGAAGTAAGGGCTAAGAGTAAATTGTACAATTGTGTCAAACAAACAAATTTGTTTTATCATGGCATATGTGAGATAATCAAGTGAAATAAGTGACATGTCGGAAAATTTCAATTTCAATTTTTTACAATATAATTATTTACAATCTAATTTCTCATGAAAAATGCTACATTTTGATCTTAACCCCATCAATAATGGCAATTTGGTTCCAGAGATATGACAATTCCATCTTTATAAAGAATGAAAAAAGCAAACATTTCTCTACCTTTGTTGCCATTGAAAATTTTTAAAACAAACACTTTAAAAATATCATGATTTGTAAGGATGTAGTTTGTTTAAATATGCTACTCACCTCTCACAACATCAGCAAATTCATTCAGCAAATCATCATGATTTAAGAACGGCCATTTATAACTACTGATGATGAAGTAAACTCCTATTCTGCCTCGCTTCACCAACTGGGATAATAAATTTCTCAGGTCATTTACTTCCAGAAATAGTACCAAGACTCTAGCATCACCTCGACGGTCTAATTGCGCAAAGACTTTATCCCATCCAACATCTGAATTGTCAGCAGGGGCTTTCAGTTTATTGGTTGTACAAATATCACGCTAAAACAAGAAAAAGGATTTATTTGAAACAAGACTAAATAAAGTGCTCAATTCTTTATCAATAATAGATTCATCAATTTATGCTACAATCTTCTGCAAAACTGTTAGGACACTTAGAGATATTGAGCACTAGCTCCCCCTTAATCAATGTTGAGTATTTAAGACATACATGTACACAACATTGATTTAGGAGGGACGGGAGGAGGGGGATCGGAAAAGTTTTGTAAACGGTAACAATATAAGTTTTCTATAAGATCACACAAATAAATAAATTAAATAAATTGCAGGTGTTTTATAGTGTACTACGCGGTCCCCCTGACACGGCCTCAGCACACTTTACAGAGCAGTTCTAATCATTGGGTTAAATCACTACCTGGACTCCCTGGGGCAAAGGGCTTACTGGGGCCTACAAATTGGCGCAACCCTAGCTTGAGCAATTCACACCCTCATAGAATATACAGTTTTCGCACACTCAGCTCCCAGCTGGACTCGAACGCGGAACGATCGATATCTTATGTTTAACAGTCCAAGAACTAACCGATTGAGCTAGCGAGAACTATGCAATTTTACAAAGATGGTCAACTTTTTCATTGTCATTGTGTATAGCATAAGACTAGTGTCCCAACGGGTTTTGCAGAAGATTGCAGCTTCAAACTCTTGTTGCTTAGCAATCTAAATTTATATCTTGATTATGTTTGATTTGGGGATTTCAATTTTTAAAATCATGTTGATGTTATTTAGCCACTAACTGGCCCCAACCTTTAACCAAAAGCAATAAGTTTTGACAACAATAAAATTACCAAATAAGTACAAAACTACAACAAGATAAAAGTTTAAGAAATATTGGTTCCCAAACCAGAAATGTTGCATTTTGTGTGATGGTTAAAATGTGTGTCTTTTCCAATAAATATTTTTGTAAGAATAAGTATCACACACTTACAAAAGAATGTAAAGTTGCATGTTCATAGGGGGGTCCATGGACCCAACATTTGTTTTTTGCATGTCAGCGCATAATTAGTCATTGCCCTTCCATGTAATTGTATATTTTTACAATACACATCACTTGGTGGCAAAAAATTCAAATCAAATAAGCATTTTCAAGAGAGCTCTTCAAATTTAGTCCATAAAATCATAACCAAACAACTTTTTTTCCAAATTTTATATCAGGTCTGTATTTATACTTACATTCTGCAAATTTAAGCTGAATTTTATTTAAAAATTTTACTGGGAAGTGAGTTTTTGCATTTTTGGTGGGAAATTTTTGCCCATTATCTTTTTTTGGCTGCCATTTTGCAACTGTTTGTCGGATTTACAATTTTTTTTAAATCTATGACAAGAGTTTTGACATATAAATTCCTTCACGAAAGTGCTTCTAACCACCAATGGGCAATGGGGCATGTGCAAGACCTTGACCACTCAAGTGTTAATCAAACTAAAGACTCCCAAAAAAGTATCGCCTCACCTCGAACAAACGGAATACACAAACGTAATTCAATCAATCAATCAATCAATCAATTTTATTCACAATATCATACAGAAAAATATCATAAAAACACATAAAACGAGACATGATATTGTGGGAATGGTCAAAAGGCCAAAAAGGCCCGAAGGGACCATCCCCTGTAGGACACTGTTTCAACCACACAAAATAAAATAAAATGGGGACAAAACGCATACAAAAACCAAACAAAGCACAGGGTTAGGCATACCAAAAGCCAACAAACTCAGTTGTAACTAGCAAGAATATTGGATTTATACATATTACTAAAATGTTTGACAGTCTTACATTGTTTAATATTTGAATCTAATGTATTCCATAAGCTTGGACCCATTGTGCGAACTGCACGGTCAGAAAACTTTTTCTTTGTTTTATTAATGATATAGTCTGATGAATTTCTTGTTTGATATTTATGGTATTTTTGATAAAGTAATCTGTAAAAACACTTGGGAGACGCTTTGTTTGGTGTTTGTACATAAATATACCTAGTTCCAGTTTAAATGTATCGCATATATTTAGTACATTGTGTTTTTTAAACAAAGGCGCTGTATGACATCTTGAAGATTGTGTGCACAAGCGCTGGAGTGTCAGCTTTCATTTGACACCCTATTTCTGGCAATTGACTAAGAAACACCAAAGTCATTAACTTTTAAAACCTTCGAGGTCGTTTTGTAAAACTTGCTAATTTCATTTTTCGCACCGTACAACCCAGTAACGCAAAAATAAGGTTCAATTTGAGAGGTAAGTGAGTTTAGTCAATGAAGCACGCGGTCTTTCAAAAGCATGCATCATTGGTGTCTAAGCATCATCCATCCATATATTTTTTTCCAATGATTTTTCATTACTTCATTTTTATTAATAATAAGAACCGAAGAAATGACATTCAATTGGTAGGCATTGCTAGCATTAAAGACATGGCGTAAGTACCAGATCACGTTAGAGGACGAATAACGGCCAGTGCACCATTTGTTTTTAAGGCTAGTACTACCTACCAATTAAATCTGAAGTTTAGATCGTTTCTCATCATTAATAAGACAAAAAAAAATAGTATCTTGATGGATGATGCTTGGAACCCCTTGAAGCATGCTTTCGAAAAACCATGCGCTTCTGTTATCAAACTCGCTCACCTCATATTGATCCTTAGTCTTGTGTTACTGGTTTACACGGTGCGAAAAATGAAATTAGCAACTTTTACAAAACAACCTTGAGGGTTTTAAATGTTCATAACTTCGGTGTTTCTCAGTCAATTGTCAGAAATAAAGTGTCAAATGAAAGCTGAAACTCCAGCGCTTGTGCACACAATCTTCAAATTATGTTTGCGTATTCCGTATTGGCGCAGGAGCTATTTGTTCAAGGTGAGGGGATACTTTCTTTGGAGTCTTTATTATGGCACAGAGTTTATTATAATTATGTGACCTGTCATATAGAAAGGTACCTTAATGGTCTCTTAATCAAAATTAATGTTTTTGACGGTCTCATCTGAAAGCTGAGATTTTAAGCTTTTAAATGATACCTAGCTTTTGGTTGGGTGCTTGATGCAAAGTTACATCCAAATTGGTAGGTATCAGGCTGATTCGGAAAACTATAGTTCTGAGAAAATCAAGTTTAATGTTCTGTACTAGGTAGAACTTGAATAGAGAGAGGGTTTTTATCTTGATTTTAACCAGGGCCGTGAAACTCATATTCCCAAGCCACAGACGAAAGTGGTATAATCTACGCTCGGGTCAAAAGGTTAACAGTGTATTATACGCGCAATATTAATTTATGCTAGCCAATCAGGCGGCGTAAATTTACATATAGGACCGATTTGCTACAATAATCAGCTGATTATTATAGCAAATCGGTCCTATATTAATGAGCTGGGTTGCAACCCTTTTTAATAGGGGAGTTTCATCTCCCATTATAATATATAGACTCTCTGTTTTAACACACTTTTCTTATGTTTTGGATATTGGAATGTGATTAATATGATACAACACACTTCAAAGGTAACATTTCTGAACGAAATTAGAAATTCGACCTTGGACATGCTTTTTGACTATGCTAAGCTCTAATTACCCATATCTGGAAATTTACTATGCCGACCTTCAGGTAACTTTCGATATGACGGGTCACATATTATCAGATATCAAGGCAAATCATGGATTTTATCATCACTACTCATAGCACTATATCTCTCATTACTATCCTTGCACTACACAAGGAAATCTGAGCAAAAGATAAAGATAAGTCTTTTTTAATTGCATTTTTTAGTTGAAATTAATGGTGAACCACTCAATAGTATTCAAAATAGCTATGTGCAAGTTTTACAAGCATGTAGTTTTGTCGCTAGATTGTATTTTTTGAGTTGAAATTAATGCAACTTGCAGCAACATCGCAAAATTGAAAATTCTTGCATCTTTTTGTTCACTTTAAATAGAAAAGTGTAAGACCAAACAGACAACAAAACAACAAAAGTTCAAAACTTCTAGGTGACAAGTGTTAGTCCAAAATCAGCATTATAAGTAGTCTGTTACACCCTTTGTAAACTTATTCCCTTAGTTGGTGAACTTACCCCCATGGCAGTGCTCTGTATAGTATTTGCTCCAAATAGCCCGAAATCGTTGTCTGAAAACAAGACATGCATGTATTGGAATCCCTCTCGATACATCATTTCCACCATGGCTGAGGCTTGGATCTGGGATGCTGGAATAACCCTGCATGAGGGGGATAAAGCAACAATAATTTGAGTCTCGGACCCGGTCAACTAGCTTGGAGGAAGTAAAAATTCTGGACCAGAACCCAAGATGCTTTAAGAGAGAGGAATTAAGGGGTCATCTGTGTCAACCACCCATCCTTGAACAGAGATAGGGCTGATACAAACTTCCAAGAGCATTTAATTGACCCGATTTTGAGGTCATGTGTCAGAAAAGTCACTGACCTCAAATCTGCATGGGTTGCCGGTCTCCCGATGAAGCTTGACGTTACAAGCGAAAGTTTCAGGCATGCTACAATTTTGTGTTTGGTAAAAGAGTTAAATCTTTAATTTATGATGACTACCAACACAGAGATCAAAAGGGTTATATAAGATTGCAATGGGCACTTGTTCCAGTTGTGTTTTCGAAGAAAAATGGGAGATGTGACAAAGGAATGAAGGTAAAGCATCTTGCTCATTTACATGAATAGTCCCTCCCCTTTCCTGGATGTTTCCCCAAGTCACTCAATAAAGTTCCTATTCACTTTAGTACATACTCTTGTACCTACCTCAAGAAATTTGAATAAGTATACAGATTGCTCAAAGCGCCCCCATCAGCTGAAAAACCTACGACTGGCAGCTCATAAACACTGGTTATTTGGCTGACTGTTTTGCTCTCCTCATCAGTTTCAGGTCCTAAGATTGCAAAAATATGTTCTGATGTACCGCTGATGTCACGTCGTTCTCCTGATCCACTCCTTCCAAAATCAGCCCCGGCTATGAATTTTAACGCTGTATGGCCTGCAGTGTCTGGGTCTAGACACGTGTCAAATCCTTCAACACCAACAGTAATCCCTGGTAGGATGTTAGGGTCTTGGTTGAGTTTATCAAGAGCAAATAACATGGCTTCAAGACGCTGGACTCCGATCTCTCTGACTGCACCACATTTGCCTTCTTCGTTATCGTGGATAGAAAACATACCGCCAAGAATTATATCACCATTACGGTATACCTGAATAATTAATGATAAGTAAAACAATGACAATGACATTAACTGAGCATATAGCTTTTCATCGATCAACTCTCTCAAAATCAGTAAATCTCTTTTGGTTCAGTAAAGACAAATCAAGTCAAGTTAAGAAAAAGTCATCATAGGCAGATCACAAGCCCATTCAAGTATGTTCAGATACAGTAATTGAATGGAGCTTATAAAGTTGGTGTTTTGTTTTTTAAAAGATTTATGTCAAGTCAAAATGCTAGCACCTTACCCGTGTGTCATTAGCAGATAAGATACACTCTTCATCAAAACAATCCTGTCCACATTGTGATGTCAGTGACCCTGGTGAAGCTCCATTCCATAACTCAAAGTCTGATGGGTTCAAGGTCAAGCCGGCCGTACCGTCCTCCCAACTACCAACCTATACCAAATGCAAAAATTAATAAAAAAATAATATTGCTTCAATTGGTTAAGACCTAATGCTTTAAATTCTGACATGGTCTTTATTATATTTAAAGCAGTAAGTTGAAACAAGATTGACAGGGAAATTATTGGGCTTTTTATAGTTTCATGGCATTTTGGTAATGAAGTGCTCCTCTCCAAAACAATCAATAAACAATTCGCTTCATCATAAGTAGCATTTTAGTAAAAATTACAAGTACTGGTACAATGATCGTAAGGGTGACAATAACTTAGGGGCATGGTCTGGTTTTTCAAAATTTAGATTTCTGTTTCATATGAAAGATCATTTGGACAGCCTGTACTTACTGTAGTAAAACCTGTTCTTGATTTGAAATTTTGCACAGCAAATTTCACAGGAGACGGGTCCCCATTGGGTTTGTAAGCAGCACCTCTGATGTAACTAAGCAACTCGCTAGGTGCCATATCCCTGAATGTGTTGCAAATTCCAGACGTCCCAGTACCACATTTATCTTGCTGTGCAGTATTAAGACCTGCTAAAAAGTTACGAACCGCGTTGGCAACGAGCGCTGTGTGGGAGTACAATTTTGAATTAGCATGAGATTGCTCCGCCTCGATACCACATGGTTTAGGATATTTTGTTACACCATCAAGATTACATTGATAAGCTTCCATCCAAAATTCTTTAAACCAAGGATTTTCATTCAAATTGACAGAATTTGGATTTTGATTTCTAAAATGGGTTAAAAAATTATCTGTGGGTTCTTTCACCAGATCGTTGGGTATGATGCCGAGCATTCCACGAGTGTGCGTGCTTGGCAGATCATTAAAGACAGTGATGTTAGATGAGACAGCATGCTGGCCTAAGACCCATTGGTACAGTCCGGATCCACCGCTGTTCACCCATTCAATCATATCGTTTGCCTGTTGCGAACTAGAAAATACAACAAACACTTTAGGCCCAGATGTTGTGAGGAGGTTGAGCACCGGGCCAGCAACGGCACTGCTATCAGCATCAGCTGGGAACGATGCAGTGCTACTAATGCAGATATTGGACTGAAGAGCAGCTCGTTTGAAGCTCTCCATGGAGGAAGTATCATCATCTGATTCAGAATGGATGACAGATACGTAGGTCCAGCCAAGTCGAAGCAAAGTATCAACAATTGCCTACAATAAACAAAAAAGAAAAAATATTTAAAATTAGGCCTAACGAATGTAAAGAGCAAATCATTTGTAGTAAATAGAGTCACTTCAAAACTTTACACAGAATCACTTCAAAACTTTACACAAAATGATGTGTGAAAGTATGTTACACCTACTCATGATAAGAAATATTGCTTAGCTATAAAAGTCATGTGCCTGTTGGACTCTGTAAATTTGACTATCTCTATAATTTTTGACTCAAACACCCACCCATCAGTATACCAATTAAACAAAAGCAAAAAATTACATTCTAATGGATGCTTTTTGAATAAATTTCCAAAATACATCCAATTTATGCACATTGGATGTGTTCATTTGTGATGACCCCCACCCCCCCACCCCAATCACTATACCAAAATCTGTGAAAAATCACCAAAAAAGACAGGCACATCAAATATGATTACATGACAATGTGAGTCCCATTGGATTGCAATTCCAATTCATTTTGAAAAAAATCAGCTATTATCTGATTAATTACTTGAAGTTGAGGCCTCATCCGCACTCATAAAAGCACCCACACTAACTTAGATGGCTTACCATGTCCCATTTTCTTTTTAAGAAAGCACAAAGCATGTAAAAGAAAATAATCTGATGTCCAGAGTCAGTCTCTTTTGCTTTTTTATGTATCCAGGAAAAAACTTGCAGGGGCTTTGGTAGCCAGACAAGGGTTAATACATGGAGCTGGAATTAACCTATAGGTTATACACTACTAAATAACTACCGGGAACCATGGCCAAGATGGGAACTATTTGCTTGTGGGGCATCCAGAGAACCTACTCTAAAAAGTTTAAAATTGAGCTATGATGTGTAATAAAATATGAAGATTTCATTTTACATCGCTAGATTTGAATGTCTTCTTTCAATTTCTGACATTTGATTTGGAAAATAGTCAGAAATTACTCCGCCAGAGTGATTCGCCGAATATTGGCCTGATCCCAGTTTTTTGCCAATTCATACTTGGGAAAGCAAGGTGGTAATGACATTACTATGTTCAGCGTTTCTAAAAGTGAAAACTTTCCAGGTAATACTATGCTGAATCCTATTTGTAGGATACATGTTGTACTTTCACCCCATAATGCCGGTTTATTCATCTAAGAATTCTAAATATGAGAAAAACAGCCTCAAAACTGACCATTTTATCATATAAAAGAATAGGAAAGGCATTTAATAGTGTATAACCAATAGCCTCTACAGCTTTATGTCTACAGTATATTACCAAGGCTTCATCACGATCAGATGGTATAGATCTTGAGAAGTAGTTGAATTCATTGTGATTGGTGAGTTGGTTCTGCGTGGCTGCATAGCTCACAATGGGCACTTGGGCATCTGTCAAGAAAGCAGCAACACTTGGTCCTACTGAGTCTGTTCCATGAATCAACATTCCTGAAGGAAACAGAGATTAAATTGTGTTCTTTATCAGCATACTCAACGATGATTATATTTTGGTTAACTCTTTGAACCTGACGAGCCGGTATACCGGCTCATATGTACATGTACCGTATACCCGATGAGCCGGTTTACCGGCTTTTAGGTCACATGTTAGAATGTGATGTGTCTATCAATAGGCATGGGTAGTTTCAATTTTCAATGGTCATATTTATATCGGAAGACATCAATAAAGCTTTGAACAAGTGGTTGATGGGTCATTTTCTCTTATTTACTCAACAGAGGTGAAAAATTTCTCATCATGTCGTAAATTTGATCACAATTTTCAACAAACATGGCTTCGCCCATAGACTACAATGTAAATGTTGAATACGTTGGTCGACATAAATAGTATTCTTTTGTAAATGCTTGTTATTGGAACAATATAGACTACTGTAAAATGAGAAAGTAAAGCAAGGGAAATAAAAATCAAAGTAAGTTAGTGGTTATATTGTGTTTTTTAACCTTTGGGGTTGGCCTGGGTCAGCAGTACAGATACATGTGGAATGGTCAGGGTTCAAAGGGTCAAAGGGCAAAACACCTGCTGGAGTCCTGGATGGAGAGCCTGGAACTCTTCAGGTTTTTGTTGTACGCCTAAAGATTTTATACCTACAACTTACAAGTAAATTGTAAATATAATTAGAGAATGACATAATCTTACTATTAAGATGAAGCATCTTAAAACCTTTCAATATGACATATTTGCTCCATAGGCCAAGATAAAAGAGTGATTCATTTTGAAAACAAAATTATCCAGTTGATTAATTTTTTGGACTTTACACAGCAGAGTTTGCTGGTAATTAAAAAAAACGATTAAAAAGCATGACTGACGGAACAGTCTGGACAAGTCTGAGTCTGTTCAGCAGAAGTGAGTCTGTCATTGAGGACTTGCTTGATTTGAGTGACCCATCTGGACAAGTCTGAGTCTGTTCAGCAGAAGTGAGTCTGT
>JXSR01S002502.1:27749-40762 GCA_000969725.1 Ophiothrix spiculata
AATGGTAAAAAGTGGTAAAACGTAGTGTTTTTTAAATGGATTTTTCTCAAAAACTAAGTCGTTTTTTATTTTAGAAATGTGATCAGCACATATGAAAACACCATATATCAAAATATAAGAAAAATAAATAGAGGAATTCTATCTGTGCTAGGCCACCTTAAGAGATATAAGCAAATGAAACTTGTAAATTAGAAATAAAATAAGAACATTTTTGTTCCTTTTCCATTGTAACTTTAAAAAAAAAAAAAAAGAATTTTTTTCAAAAACGATGTGTTATTTTTAAAGCCTTATTGATTTTCTTTTGTTAAAAGAGAACCAAAAAGGCTTTAAAATACTTAAAAGTATTTTTTAAATTTCAATTTTTGTCAAATGTCCCAAACTTGTACCTTCATTTTTTTTTTTGAGTGATGAATAGCTTCATCCCAACCTGGGTCCAGTCGCAGCTTGATTTTATTTTCTTCACAAAATAGAATAAAAGTTAAAACTCTCCTATTTCACTTTGTATGATGGCAGAACTTGTCAAATTGGTTTTAAAACTCATTTATCATAGTGAATGTGTCAAATGCAATAATTGAAGAGTGGGGAAGTAGGGAAGGGGTGATAAAAGATAACACTGCATTATTGTTTTTATTCTATAGATACCCCCTAAAAATACATTATTTGGTGACAAAAAAACCACACCCTGTTATCGGACCCGACCGACCTAATTTTGTGTTTTGGAAGAAGTTTTTGAAGTTTTCCCAAAATTTTGTATAATCAGCCATTTTTGGGGCTCAACCTTTTTTTTTTTTGGGGGGGGGGAGCTAATTTGTTTGGAAAATTTGTTTGTAAAATTTTTCGAGGCTGAAGTTTCAATCTCCTTCAAGATTGTTTAACTGACATAAAATATGTATCTAGTACACAGAAAGAAGCCCCCCTCCCCTACCCTCACAAGTCTTTTCACTATTTTTTTCTCATGCAGTGTGCATTACTGAACATTCTCTAATTGATAATTGTGCATTTTTGCTGTTTTTTCTTGTATGTAACAGAGACATAATAGTGTCCTCCCCTAAGATTTGAGTTTTGTGTCCCTCCAACTCCCTTCAGCAACCCCTTTAAAATATCTCCAGCTCTCTTCAATCTCCGAATCAATTAATTGTGCACATTTTAAATTGAGTGACAGATGTCATCAATGTTGACCATTCTTGAGCAAGATTTATTTGATTTTTAAACAAAATAAAAAGGAAAATATGTAGCTTCACTTCATAATTGCAGTCAAATAGCTTTGAACCCATTTATCAATTTCAAAATTGTGTCAATCCTTTCCTTCATTAGGACAGATCCCATTTCGTTGATAAGTTCACAGACCTGGAGGTTAGAATTGCGTGTTTCATCATTGTCTGTTCAAATGCTCTCTGGGGGAAAGATGCGCTAATTTGTCATGATTGAATTTCTGAAGTATAGCAGTGTCAACTTATGATTTATGTCATTTTTATGCCTACTTTGACAAGTCAAGTTCAGGATTGGGCAGGGGGAGAGTTTGCAGTGGTCATAATTCAAGTAGGAAAGCCAAATCATGACAAAATACCTTGGTCCACAAAATACATCAATCTGTAGAATCCATCTAATTAGTTTGATTGTATAATTTGCATATTATTTGCATTATTACTATGCAATTAAAACTGAATTATAGAAAGATGCAAATTAACAGGGCAGGTCAACGGTATGCTTTAGGCCATAGGAACATTGGTAGAACTTGAAAACTATTAAATATGAAGCAAAGGAAAGTAAATTTATTTATTTTTGAAATTTTTAAATAAAGTTGTAGGCATACTCATTTCAAAATTGTAGCCTATATTCATTCCAAAAAGTTATTTTTGATTTTGCATTTTATTCCACCTTAAAGGGACTAGCCTAGATTCCACTTAGAATTAAAAACTTACGGAAATGCTCTAAATAAAGCTTAAAAGTGTATTAATATCCAAAAAGTACAAAACTGTACACAGAAATGGCTCAAATTGAGAAATAACTAATTTGCAATATATCATTCTTTGATGGTGGTGTGACTATCTTGTGTTTTCTGAATCCTAAATTTGTACCTCAGATCTGGATTGTGACCAGATAAAAAATCAAACAAATCTCTTAGAGATAATTTAATACATATTAAAAGAGAAACAATTTCATCAAAAATAATTTGTTTACTCATCACATGTGTAGAAACAAAATCTTGTTGAATTTTGTAACTAGAAACACTGTTTTCACATCTTTTTTTCGCCAGCGAAAAAAATTAAATCAGGTAAAGAATTGCAATTTTCTCCAATATTCCTCAAAATCATGGAAAACTACTTGTAGGTTATATTACTATAAACATGTTCTACCGATTCATGTAAAAAAAATGTAGGTAAAAAATTAGTGGGAAGAATCTAGGCCAGTCCCTTTAATCTATAACCAATGTCCATAGGCTGGTTTGTCTATTTTGTTTAAAGATTTCGGTCTATTTTTTAAAATTTTGCTAGAAATGAGTCAAAAGTAGTCATTTTTGCCAAAACTGTAGATTTTTGTCAATAATCATCATCACCATCTGGTGAATCCGCTTCTAGAAACATTTGCTTTATATTATATGAATTTAATTTTCAGTCTTTGAGTTATATTGCAAAAACTTTTCCGAATGTAAAGGGCTGGCACTCCCGGCTGGCACTAGGCCTAACATGTATTGATGGCACACTTTCCTACAGGTCAATGTACTTTTTGTCTCATCATAGATAAGTAACCATCCATAATTATACACTTGGCCATTTGACAGTTTGCCCCACCTCCACCAGGAGGTACATACTTCAAAATTAAAATGTTAATATTCCAAGAAGAATGGACTCCTAGGGAGCAGCTCTTCTTTCCTTGTCTACATGATGAGGGAAGATGAAATTCCTGTGGAGATGAAAAAAATCAGGATGAAATCAAACAATAGATATCGACGTAAGTTTGACAATATGAATGTGATAGACTACTTTCATATGTCCCATAATGCATCTTGAAAGTACCATAAATCTGGGAGTTTCTGTGCAATAGACAACTTTCGTATGTCCCTTAATGCATCTTGAAAGTACCACAAATACGGGACCTTGTGACTTATCTTGCTCAGTCTACCATATTTGAAATTCTGCGCATTGCGCACAGCTCGACTGCGCAAGATACGTCACAAGGTCCCGTATTTGTGGTACTTTCAAGGTGCATTATGGGACATACGAAAGTGGTCTATTGACCATATTCGTAAGTTGTGCGCATGACATCATCGGCGCACAACTAATAAAATGGTCAATTGTGCAAAAACTCCCGCATTTACTGTTCTTTTAAGATGCATTAAACTTTCAAAAATAGTCTATTTATCTCAAACAATGATAAATTTCTGAAAAAAATCAGCTAATCATGATCTTTCCATAGGTTTGATTTGGGTACTTTTTTTTTTTTTAAACTGAGAGAAGAATCTCATTTTTTATGTTTGATCATCAAATGAAAGAAAATTAGAGGGAACTTTTTTTACGGAATGACGTTGTTATGATTGTGATTGATTAATCTCTCAATGTTTCTCTGCAATTGATTAAAACATCAGATTGTGTTCAAGGAACAGTAGAATTTTCAGGAAGAACTTCTAAATTTGTACAGGTTACCCTATGGTTACCCCAAGCCAAACCATCACACTCAATTTAATGGATACTTCACCGTTTCTGTATTTTAAAAAAGATATAGGCCTGTATATTTTATTTGCCCAAGTTTTATAATGGACAAGAATATTGGCGTGATATAATAGAGCAACTGTCGTAATTACATAATATCTCACATGTTGTTTCAATCTCAACAAGGGTATCTGGAAGAGATTAATTTTCTTGTATCAAATGCGTCATGAGTAGGTATGGCTACAAAGGGTGTTTCTGTCTAAAATATTCCAAAAACTTAATTATTTAGGCACAACAGAGAAAGGGAGAATTGTGAAAAACTACCCTGGAAAAATACCCCTCCTTGAAAAAGTGCTGTAATGCCACTTTGAGCAATAAGCCTGTTTCTACTCAAGTATGCTTACCCGGGTAATGCTGATTAAGTTGAGAAACCCGGGTAAGTCATCCAGTAGAAACACAAAATAATTGGTTTATTCAAAATCCGTGTAAGACAAATACACAGGGTATTGTACCCACCTCTGGAGGTGGTTATTGCCGTTTAAAAAACGTATTGCAATCCAGTAGAAACGGTACCGGTTATGTGAATCTGATTATCACAATGAATCTCTGCGCAAAAGGTCAATCAACCTGTACTTTCTGTACATCCGGTGTACACGGTATTTCATCAAGTGAAACCAAAACTAATCGGATTCTGTCCTGAGTATAAACAGAGCGGTGTAAGTGCAACAAGGTTTTCTTACATGATCGATTTATATTTTACATTTGAGTGCAAACAGGCTAAATGATAACAACATTTATTAGAACTGGTTAATAGGACTCCACATAGTTAAGAAAACTTTTGAAACATGGAAAAAGTGACATGGTAGGTATCAAAAACAAACAAACAAAAACATCCTTGCATTGGTTCTCAAAAGATTGTTTTCTAAGGGATATGCAGAGCACTGGTTTGATTTTCCTTCCATTTTAGTTTTCAAATGTATTTCATTAATGAATATAATACATTGTAGGCTTTTACTGTAGTATTTCTTTGAATTTTAGAATAGCTGGCGGAAAAAATGTCCCCAAATTCACAGATTTAATAAAAAGACGACCCTTAATGTCGAAAGTTGCCCTGAAAAGACACCCTTTTTTCTAAAGACATGGACGTCCCCAATGGGCCAAAATCCGACCCTTTTTCGACGTTTTTACTGACGAGCACCCCCAGGTGCGGTGGCCAATGAAATCTAAATGACATCTCTTAGACATCACAACAAATTTATGTCATCTCGCAAGTGAAAACGACTGATAGTAAGGACAGTCTCCCAGGGGGGCCACTCAGATTTGGAGCTGTAAACAACCGTGTTTAAAAAAAAATTTCAGACCCACCCTAAGCAGGTTTTGGTCCCTTCTCAAAATCATGCCCTAAACAGGTTTTCGCGACTTTTTTTTTTTAAGGTACCCTTAACAAGTTTTGGACAAAATTACGCCCTAAACATGTTTTCATTATTGTACCATAAATCTGTCAAAGTTGAAGATATGACAACAGAGCTTTAGCAACTTTAATGTTTAAAACCCGTAGAATAGATTATGAAATGTTCGGTATACTGGACTAATGACGTTACTTTGTTTGACGACACTCGTCTGTGGACCACTGCGATGATGTTGCAATTATCTGGAAACGTGTACTTAACTCTCGTATTGAAAGCGGGAAAAAAATGAGGAAATCCCAAAATCTGATTGGGATTTCAAACAGGGGAGTTCGCTGTTTAATACAAAGGGTGCGGAGAAAGTTGGACATGGAATTGTGAAAGAGACCCTAAACGCGTTAGAAAAAGATTTTCAAAACACACCCTTTTTTATGAAAATGCTTGATTTTCCACCCCTAAACGCGTAACGCGCGTAACGTGCTCGACTGTGAAAAAACACCCTTTTCACGCGTTTTTTTGAACGCGGTTGTGTACAGCTCCAAATCTAAGTGGCCCCCCTGGGGACAGTCTGCAGTAGCTATCGGATTGTGTCAGCGTTAACTGACATTAACTGGCGGACAATTAAAAACTGCAATCCGTAGATCTCCATTGTTTGTTGTTACCCCTTAGTCTTCACAGTGTAAAAAAAAAAGGCGGGCCTTAAAGGAGCTCGGTCCGATTTCTCAAAATTTAGTTTTCAGTGACAAATGAAAGATGACCACTCAAGAAGTCTAAGTTTAAAATTTCAGCTGAATCGGTCAAACCGTTTTGATTTTATGGACAATTTTGTATTTCAGAGCTGCCTATATGTTACTGTGTAAAATTAATTATGGTTACCATAATTAGGCACATTTTCGTACTATCTCCAAAACGGAACATAACTCAGCTGTGAAATTTCACACAGGTTATGAGAAAAATATGAGCAACATTTTGGTACCAAAATCTCAAACAGTTTGAAAAAATGTTAAGGCAATCGGACCATGCTCCTTTTAACCTGAATTATTATTATTAGGTTGGCTACGCATTTCAAAAACGTGCATTCTTCACTAAAAACTGTGTGGTATGGTACATGCAAACAACATGAACTTTTATGTATTTTATATCTGGAAAGACTGCCATTGAATTGAATATTTCTGACAAACGGTTATCTTAAGCTTAGGCATATGATGATCTATTTCTGTATAAATATTCAAATTCAGCAGGAATGATTGACGAAAAAAGGGTGGTATGTATAAGTACTTCCTGAAACCTTTATTCTTGGTGACTTTTCCCCTTGGTATCCTTTATAATTCCTAAGTCATGATTAATTTAGGTTTGTATATATTCAATATCTACTGGTACAATATTATTATTGCAATTTTAATTTCTAAGAAATTGATCATCGGCATGAAATTAAAACCATTTTTCCATCAATAACCAGGATGTTGCAATGAATTCCATATCCGTTATTTGTAAAATCCTGACTGTCCTCATTGCAATTGGAGCTGAACTTGCAAATAGATCGGAAACAAAGTATGCAAAACTTTCGTGATATAATGTCATTGTTTCACTAATAACCTCACAACTGAACATATTGATGATATCATGATTGGAAATAAGTGTTGTTTTTACTTGAAATGTGATATTTTATTTGTTGAGTAACAACCAAGGCCTAAAAAAATAATTGTTTGATTTGTGTAACATAGGACAAAAAAATAGGGTAGGTAGGTCGGATTTTTTTCCCCCTCAATTTTTTAAAGTCTATGTTTCACATATAAGACCCAAAATATACAACACATATATACAACAACATCTTCACTTTTTCTGTAACACATCTTTTATTTGTCATTTTGAATGTCCTGCAAGCCATATCTCAGGCCCCATGAATCGATTCCCATCAAATTTGGGATTTGCGAGGTATTTTACCATGCTCAAAAAATAAAATATTTAAGGTCGACGGTAAAAATAGTGTCAGTTGGGTTACGCCAATCAAACAATTTTTTTAGGCCTAAGTACTAATTCAAACAAAAAAAAGATAGATACAAATAGATGTCATGGTTTATGGATGCTGATTGAAATGAATCAGAAGGGAATTATTTTTTACCTGCCTTATCCAAATGGGTGAAAGTTCCAAGTCTGAATTGAATACCTAATTCTACTTAAAGGGGCATTTGACAAGTTCAGCATCATCCCCTAACTTTTACCCAAGAATTTTAAGATTTTTGCACTATTTGAAGTAATATTTAGCAGTAATAATGACAGCATGCAAAGTTTAAATGTCAAATTCAAACCCTATAGACCATATCGATAATTGACATAATCCCGCCGTTGATGGGGTAAATCCACAGGACCGGACGGGGAATCGGAACTCAGAACGAGGCCAAGTATGATAAACACACTACTTGCTCTCACTCTGAGTTCCGTTCCCAGTCCGATTCTGTGGATTTACCCCATCAACAGCGGGTGTAGGTAAATTATCGATATGGTCTATATATCAAAATATTTAGATATTCTTTTATTTTTAATTATCGTTGTCGACAACGATAAATATTGCCCCTATAGTTGATTTTTTTAAATTGGCCTTTTCAGGAGATCTAATGCAAACTCCAAATTTCTTTTGATTTATCTGCAATCTAAATTTTGATCTCTTTCTTGATTTATAGCATCAATAAATACATTTACAGAATAGCCTCATACCCAAGGTCAACAAACAAAATAAAATTCAAATTTAAGACTTTTCTGAAGGTTTTGATCAAAATTTCCCCGATATCTTGTAATCGACTGTTATGAAGTGTAAATCATACTCAAATAAAATTTAAAATTTTGTCCAATGCCCCTTTAACTTCCCTCATTGCTGATTATCCAATGCCTACCAAAATATGTATTTTTCAGTTTAAAACTGGTCAGCCACACTTACATTTTTGTACTATACAACAAGCATCAGACTCTGTTACAAGATCCATAACATATCACTTGCATTCTACAACATTGTGAAGTGGTGTTTTTGTATTGTGTAAGAGACAAGTAATAATTGATTAGGATTGATTAAGATTAAATCACTGCGTATTAATATTTTTGTACTTGAATCGTTCATGATTTTGGTATTATTTTTGGCTAATTTTGTTACTAGGAACGCAAGGAAAAGCCATCATCACTAATTGATGTCATAAACACATTTTTAATCTTTCCAGATTGCTACTGTATCTACGCCAGCATAACAATGAATTTGTTGCAACATGTAAAACACTCAGGGGAGCAGCAAGACACTCACTTGACTCATTACTCTTGCTGCCGGTAAGTAACTACCTCCTCCTACCCCTCCCCCTCCTTCAGTATTGATACCAGCATAACAATGAATTTGTTGCAACATGTAAAACTCTCAGGGGAGCGGCAAGACACTCACTCGACTCATTGCTCTTACTGCCGGTAAGTAATTCTCACAAAACGAGAAGATTATGATTGCCACCCATCAACCATTCTCTACTCTTTCATGCTTTGGTCATATAACAACCGGCCGGCTGGTAAATCAGGAAGGTAAAAAAGGAAGCTGCATGGCTGAAACATCGGTATGACAACTGTGATTCCATGTGTTACCTGGTCGGTCATCGATGGGCCGGTGGTTCGTATGTAACCATAGCAGGAGACATCATTATCAAGCTGGAAGGTTTTAAAACTCCTCGAGTTAGATTCTTGTGCCTTTTTTTGGCTCACAAACACCACCTCCGCTTGGATACCTTCCAGTCACCGGCCGATGTCCTGTTGACGTCCTCGGAATTGCAATCTGGTATGACAGCATAAGGGTGAAAACATACTCGGCCTCCAAACAAAATTTTCGCTACCAAACATTTGGTCGTGACGTCAAAATGACGAGTGACTCCAAACAAAATAACTTCAACACCGAGTTGAGACCAAAGAAAATTTCGCACTAGATTGCACATGCTATTGAATTGCCATTTACATTGGACCAAATGTTTGCTACCCGTTCATACTTTAAGTTCGATGGCAAATATTTGGTGACGTCACGACCAAATGTTTGGTAGGAAAAATTTTGTTTGGAGGCCGAGTATGATTTCGCCCTATCTCATCATAAACCTCGCTGCAAGTTTATGTCACCAAGGTATCAGTGTTCGCTGTGTGTGAGATGACCTGTTGATACTACTGTATGGGTCAGCCTATACTCGGCTTTAAAACAAAATTTTCGCTACCAAACACTTGGTTGGTTGTGATGTTAAAACAGCGAGTGACTCGATCCAAATAAAATAACTTACATACCAAGTTGAGACCAAATAAAATGTGTTGAATTGAATCAAGGTAAAGTCATTGAACTAGCATCAGATGTTTGTTGCCGGTCCATACTTTCAATTTGATCGCAAATATTTGGTGATGTCACAACCAAATGTTTGGTTGCAAAAATTTTGTTTGAAAGTCGAGTATAGACTGACCGTATAATGTACTTATATTAAAAGCCATTTCAAAAATGCCCTTGCTATCTGGTCAACTCTTCAGTGAGTCTGTACATGATCTAATGTCTCCAGTCATTCCCCATCCTTTGTACATGGCTAAAGTATTTTAATTTATTGGATAAGATAGTTTAAGGGAGTAAGCCATTTTGATGAATAGTTTTGGGGATTGTTTTGTCAATTTAAGTGTTCATAAAATGTTGTTCACCAGCAAACGCAATACCACTAATTTAATATTAACCAATATAAAGCAGCCAGTCATTTGTTGTTGGGTGTAATTGGTAATTATTTCAAACTAAACCATATACTGAATCATTTGACTTTTTGATACTTATAAAACAATGGTGTGTAAATTAGTTGTACTTAAATAGCCAACCATAACAAATTATAGTAAACAAAAGATTTGCGTAATAACGCAATTGAATTAGGCAAGATTACTTTGAATATTTTAAACAACACTTGTCAATTATTGGCAAAATCACTTTTATCTTCTAATTTTCTTTTAATAAGATAATATCAAATTTATTGTTAAAAACATTGCAAATTGATACATCAATTTGAATACACTATATTTTAGTTTTAGTATTGTTTCGGATTGTTAAAATATTAATTTACAAGTCATTGTTGTTGCACTTTTTGTACTTTTCTTGATAATGAGTTGACAGTTTAGTTCAATAGGTTAATTAAAACCAAGTTTTATTAATTAGGTAATTCTCACACCCTTTTTTAAACGACCTAATTGTTTTTAATTATATTCTAAAATAGATTGTCACCAGCATGACCAGTGACTACCATTTATGAAATAAAATGATTACATTTTTTTCTATTAATAATTGAAGTTTTGTTGATTGTGGAGTCACTTTTAACATTGTTTAAAGATTGCATTAGAGAACAAGTTGATTTAATGTTTTTATTGGTACATTGATCTTTTGTGAAAATGGTTTGAAATTCATCAATATGTGTAACCTTTGTGTCAAATGCTTAGGGTGGGGAAGGTGGTGTGGGGTTGTGAAGGGTATTCAAATATAAAAACAGTGTACTAATGTGCCAACTGGAGGTCAAAATAGGGCATTCAGTGTAAGAATTTTGCAGAAAAAATTGTCATTTGGTGTGTTATTCATAGTTCTCAAGATTTTTTGAACAAATTAGTATCTTTTACGGTCTGTGGGTAAATCCATCTGAGGTGCGAATTTAGAATTTAGAAAACACTAGCCATAGTCACACCTTCATCACAGAATGATTGAAAATTAATTTGATCAATTTTACCAATTTCTGAGATTGTTAAAGCAATAATATTAAAGGAATCTAGGCTTGTCCCTTTAACAGAAAATTATTCTCATCTGCAAGCCAACTTTGTGGTCTTCTATTTTGTTTCTGTGTACCAAGGTATGCTAAAAAGCAGGCAAATGACCTAATTGTGGTAATTAACTACTAAAGATTTATTTGATTTTATTTCATGTTATTTAGCATCCCAGTATGTTTTTGAGTGGTTTTGTTAATGATCTGTGTATGTGGTTTAAGGTTTGGCATAAATAGGTCTTCCGACTTTTCACCCAGTAAACAAGGTTCACATTATTATAGGACAAGTTACATCTCAGTGTCATATTGAATGATAAAGTTACAACTGAATTCTGGATATGGATTAGAAACTTCGCAACACTCCAATTTTGGAGTCAAACCCGAAAGGTGGACCAACGGCTTATGGTTTATTCAGAGTCTGTCGATATGCATCGACTGATGACCATCGACGCGCAGTCTTTAACATGCGCTATTCCTTGTTGTGCATAGCACCTGTAAAGACTGCGCGTCCGAATAAACCATTAACATGTCTTCAGAACCATGGAGCAATTAGAGCGATGTTTCTTAACCAAGGAAACAAGGACACATGGCCAACTGCCGGGTTTGAACCAACTACCATTGAATAAAAAGTCCCGTGCTTAAACTGCTTGACCACGCTCCCCTCTACCTCTCCAGTGAGGTAACCAGAAATTCTCATTTGTGGGGGCAAATAGATGTGAGACAATTTTGCAGGGAGCAAATGAGTTATTGGAAGACATTAAAAGGTACACCAAAAAGAGTGTAGCAAATTGATGAAATTTTGCTTAAGATTATAAAAATAAACATTTTCCCTGAAAACTTTTGTTATTTGGAGGCAAATTTTCCAAGTTTTTCTTAAAAATGCAGAAAAATAAATCCATGGAAGGGCCAATTTTTGAACACTAACATCAACATTCTACTACATAAACTTTATTTATTTATACCATTCGGCACAAAGGCCAGGCGCAACCCAATATTGCAAAAGCAATAAATTTAAGGGAGGCCAAACTGTATACTTTTCTTGATTTCATTTTATTGTTGGGGAGGGGGGACGATGCAAGTGGGGAGGGCAGACATTTTTCTAGGGGCTCCTGGCCTCCCTTAACCCCTCCCTGCTGATGCTGGTTGCATCTCCTCTACCCCTGCTGGTGGCATCTCCCCTACCCCTGCTGGTTGCATCTCCCCTACCCCTGCTGGTTGCATCTCCCCTACCCCTGCGGGTTGCATCTCCCCTACCCCTGCGGTTGCATCTCCCCTACCCCTGCTGGTTGCATCTCCCCTACCCCTGCGGGTTGCATCTCCCCTACCCCTGCTGGTTACATCTCAGTATATATTTGATTTGAAAGGGCTTCTATATCTTACATTACGTACATTTAGCCCATACATGGATAGTTCCAAACCAGAAAGTGTGATCCAGTTATCTGGGTGATAATCGGATTACACGTAACAAACGTGACAAAAGTTGAAACGAACTGGTCGCCACACAAAAGTATTGTACTAACTGTTGTCAGGTGATGTGCGTGATTCAGTAACTTGGTGAGTTATGTAATCACTTCGATACTGAATAGCAATTTTGTCACTTAGTTGTACACCTGTTTAAATTTGAATAGAACTGAGATGTCGGGTATTCCAGGCTGATATCGGGTATTTCAGGTGTGATTCCTGTAACACCATGTAGGAAGATGTAAGATAGACATACTCTGTATTTAGGTGAAGCAGGACTGAGGGTTAATTGTCCTTTGCGTATAAATTTCTTTCAAAGGTAGTGATAACAAATGTTTGTATTACAAACAGTGTTTTCTTTGAGCGGTGTCCCTCACCCTCTCTTGGAAGGATTACAGGATTGCAAAGGGCTTTAAAAGTGAGTTGTTTCACAATACAGTGTTTTTCCTATATCGTTTTACAGATTATGAATGACTTACCTGGCACTTGCAATAGACCACTTTGACAGTGCTGACAAGCTCAATACCGAAAGGTTGACCCCTAATTCAGTCTTTGAAAAGATTATAACCAACATGATAAGCTTACAAAGCAACTGTAAGCTTACAAAGTTTGCTAAAACCATTGTTATTGTTTGTTTCTGTAAAGTGATCTCCTTTCATGCTATTAGTTTGTAGTGATTTTAATTCCATATTGGGGCTTTTACGAAACGTGGCACCACA
>JXSR01S002502.1:55691-76610 GCA_000969725.1 Ophiothrix spiculata
TAAAGTACTTACAATCCTTGCCAATATGCCCTAACATTTATGTTATTTTAGCTGCAAATCTGACAGAAATAGCAGGCTTGTATATACCTGACCATGGATCAGGGGTTTGATGTTGACAGTGGGGTCAAGAAAGCCTGTAGCTCAAAAAATACAAAGCTTCATGGCTATGTTGTATGATACATGTAGATACAATAATTTTGAAAAGGGCACGAGTCCTGAGTATGAATTGGGTGTATGCTAACTGCAAGACCATTGCGAATGTGTGTATATTCAACAAATTTGGTCAGGAAAGATAAAATACATGTAGCCTTTTCATTTTTCTGGTAAAAAAGTTTGTTCCAAATTTTCACAAGGTCAACAAATTCATTGATTGACATAGTCAGTGTTACTGCCCATGTATCTGTACAATAATACAAACACAAGGGAACCACCAGGAGATCTGGCACCATGCTTCAACAGTCACTACGCTCCTTCGGCGCAGCAAAATTTTCGCCTATGGCAAGCACTCGCGCCTTCGGCGCTCGTTTGGTCCGTGGACATTACTGAGGGTCTTTAACAAAGACTATGATTGACATTGACTTTGATGCTGAGTCCAAGATGGTGAGGTCTGATCTACATGAGGGTGACCTGCCACCCTGCCTAGATCACTGGTGGTAACTCAGGGATAGCCAATGAAAACAAACAGAAGGCAGATGCTGAGCTGAGAAATAATACTAAGGTCAAACTGACTATATCACATAAGATTTTGTCTCCTCCTGAAGTTTTCTTTCATTTTCTATATGTCCTTGTTTGATAGAACCGTATTCTGAGATGACTTCTTGTAACGGTAGTATGTACACAGGAGTTGATATACTATATGGAACACTTTCTTTTTGTGCCACTTGGAACAGCTCAGCCAACTTTATTCATGTGATTCTCGACTTGTTTTTGAAAAAATAAACTAAATAACAAGGAACTTTTACCATTGGATATGCAAATTAACCAAACCATGGTTATATGTTTTACAAAGGAAAAGGAATAATAATATTAGAATTGAACTCTTTTGCGGAACTGGCATAACATCCTCGAAGAAAGAAGAGGATTTCGATGTAGGTCTGTTTCTATTTCGAAATGTACTTTGACACATCTCTGATTAACAAAAATAATTATCTTGCTGTATGTCTAATTAAAGAACGTGGATTGGATTTCGGAGTTGAACTTGTAAACACTTTCTGAGAAAGCTGCAGTAGGCATATGAGACTCTTTCAAGGTATGATTTACATTAAGGCCAAAAAAAATTTGTTTGTTTGTTCTCATCCGACCGACCGTCAAAATTTGCCCCGACCGTGTGCTTTATAAAGTTTTTATTTTATTTTCTAACTCTTATTCAAGGATTTTTCATACAAAAAGATACAAAAATTCACAGAGAAAGTTTTCAAATCGTAAAAATATGATATGAATTGATATGAACTGTATTTACCAATATAGAAGACGTTTTAAGAATCAGCAGTGTATTGTTCTCGTAAGTTAAGGTTATTTCTTGTTCAATTTTTCCATTCCTTAAGGTGAGTTTCATGTACATTTATTACAAAAAAAAAAATTAAAAAGACCTACCGACCCTACCTTTTCAGAGGCCATTATGGACAAACAAACAAACAAAATTTCGGCCTAATCAAGGGGAGCGTCTATCTGGGTCTAATTATATATTTAATACTTCTGTTTCATTAAGTTATCTCATGAACTAACTATACATTCATAACCTGTTATCACTAAAATATTATTGGATCATGAATTTCAGTCGTCTTATTATGAATCGGCTGAATGTTTATACTTCAACAAATATTTTATAAAGCTGAATACTCGATAAAAATGCACAGAGCATGTGCCATTGAATTTTGAAGCTAAAAAAACAATGTACAGATACATATATGTTCCATGTGTTTGCAATGGTCATATACATCAAGTATAGGTCCAATTTTTCTGTTTATTCAAATTTATCGTACGTGTGTTTTACTTTCTTAATATTGGTGTGAATGACCGACCAGGTCTGAGTTAATTTAATATAACACAGGATGATACTTGATATAACATCAATGTCATATTTAATAGGATGTCATGTTAAAACGCGATAACAAGAACAAGATGATTTCGTATCTAGCGGCAAACCAAAAGCTGGCACGCAAATAGGCTGAAATTTCTCTCTGTGAATGACCCCAGATAGTTTTTAAAAGATAGTTTTAAACAGAATTTTGATACCTGATATCTTATATGGGCCTACTGCTTGTGTGCCCTATGAATGTTATCAAACATATTTACTTTCTAAACGGAAGATAATTATAGATTTGTATTGTTTCAGAAAGGTTATATTTTGTGAGGAAGTAAAATATGTAGTCCTACATGTAGTATTTTCAATTTACATTGAGTCTTGAATAGAGGTTTTAAAGCTTAAGTCTCATCAGTTGAAAGGCTTTAAGCCCAGCTTTAAGGCCAATGCCCTGTTCATCCAAGTGTTAACATGGGTAAGGGTGAAAACATACTCAGCCTCCAAACACAATTTTCGCTACTAAACATTTGGTCGTGACGTCAAAATGACGAGTGACTCCAAACAAAATAACTTCAACACCGAGTTGAGACAAAAGAAAATTTCGCACTAGATTGCACATGCTATTGAATTGCCATATACATTGGACCAAATGTTTGCTACCCGTTCATACTTTAAGTTCGATGGCAAATATTTGGTGACGTCACGACCAAATGTTTGGTTGGAAAAATTTTGTTTGGAGGCCGAGTATGATTTCGCCCTAACGTTGGATTATTTGATGTCAAATGTTTTATGGTTTACAACACCAAGCATCCATTATTGATCAGAAGATGCAGTGGAATTATTGTAATAACATTCACAAGGACTTGTTGCACTAAATATTTAGTAGCTCAAAAGAAGTAGGCCTATAGACCGACCCTATCTTGTATCATACACTGAAAAAAGAAATTGGTGTCATTTGACACCAAAAAGGGTGTTCAGATTTGGGTCCTCAGATGAACATCAGAAGGTGTCAGGTTGACACCTTTAAGGTGAGACATGACACCTACAGGGTGTCGATTTGCTCTTGACACCTTTGGATGTTCGCCTGAGGACCCATTTTTAAGGGTGTCCAATGACACCTACAGAGGTGTAAAGGAGACACCCTTAGGAGGAGACACCCTTAGGGTGTCAATTTATTATTGACACCTTTGGATGGTTTATAACTGAGAAACCCTTGTCATGGGTGTCAGAAGACACCTACAAAGAGACACTGTCATCTCCATGGACCCTATCTTTTGGATTCAACAATAACTGACATTTTCATGCCTTTTTCATGCCGTCCATCAAAGCCCTCCTTTGTCTTGTCGGTAAGTTTATTGCATTCTTTAAAGAATTAGTTCAAAATATTTCATATTTGTGCCACGGTCATTCACACCCTCAAGCCCACGATGAACCCATGAAATAACATCTTCTCATGGACGTATGGTAGATTGTACACAGGAAGCTTTACCACATATATACATATAGGCCTAAGCTGGTACTCCCCATGATCCCACATTCATTTTTCAAGACAACATTTATGTTGTCTATGATCTATCGATCATTCATTGTAAGTAAGTTAAGCTTAAGCTTACTTATTCATTGTAAGATGAATTAGTAAGTTAAGCTTAACTTACTTACAATGAATGGTCAATAGATCACACACAATGGACTCACACATGCACAGTTACAAGTTAACAAGTCTGTTACCTCAATATGAAATATTTTGAACAAATTCCGTAAAGAATGCAATAAACTTACCGACAAGACAGCAGCGCGACAGTAGCCAACTTTACAGACGACCGAAAGAAAGTTAGAACTCGATCACGTGACAGCTGTGGCGCGGTGGGGTGTCAAGTTGAGCACTTAATGGTGTCATGAGTACATACCAGGAGTGTCATATCCGACGATCTAATGACACCTTTGGGGTGTAGGGTTTAGAAGTATAGCGCAAAGAAATTCGAATGTCACCTTTTGGGTGTAATGTGTAGTGTGACACCCGTATTTTGACACCTTTGCATTCTCAAAACGTGTAGTTACACCATAGAGGTGTCACATGAATTCTCAGAAGATATCGAAATGGGGAAAATGACTCTCTAGAAGGTGTCTTCTGACACTTATTGGGTATCAATATGGCCAGTATCTTCAAAAGTGTCAAGATACACCCCTTATTTTTTTCAGTGTATTTTAAGAAACCAGCATGTAAATTATTGTTTGACCAGTTTGCCTTATTTACTGAGAAATGCAAATTATGAATAGTTAGGGCAACGTTGCTGCTATGAACCTGTTAAGGAGGGCCTACATTATTACTCAATGCTACACAAGCTATATGTAGTCCATCTAGATGGACCTCACAAGCGAGCGACGCTTCGCGTTCGCTTGCGAGGCGAGGTCCATCTGGATGGACTAGCTATATATAAATAGAGAGGAAGAGATATCTGTTCATATTTCATAGGTTAATCATTCACAGAAGCAAAAGTTGATCAACACAATGATAACCTCACATAACTCTAGTTTCAGGTAGTTATATGGTTTCAGGATGGTACTGTAATGATAACCCAAGATGATGACGCTCAGGGAACGGAAGTTATGGATCATGTTGACACCAGATCAAATTAAGTGTATACTTTGTTTATGTCAGATTGACAGCTATGTGTTAATCCAAGAAGACACGAAAAGTAAATAGTATACTTTGGTTTACTTATTCATGCCAGTAGTATTTACGTGATATGATGGACTGACACTGCTGCATTGTAGGCATATTTGGAAGGAAAAGTAGATGTTTGCTAAGGACCCCTCATCCCTTTTAAAAGGGAAATATTGACATGGGTTGAAAATTGAAGAGAGCCATGTTGCGTTCAAACTTGCATCCCAACTCTGAACGTAAGCTCACCAGGTCTACACTGACATGCAGTCCCCCAAGGAGGAGCATTCGCATAGGGGACCAACAACTTCCGAATCACAGGCGACGGCGGACACGATTTATAGAACTTACTAGATTTAGGGATGAGGGATTTCCAAAACGCAAATTTAGGGAACGATTTACGTGTATTTCTATTGGGTCACATGACTCACATATTGAAGAAAAAAATTACAAAGATCATATTTTTACCTTTCCTCAAAAAATTACAAAACTGTTCTTATAGTAATTAACATAATTATGTTATTCTAAATCCACTGGGGTTCACGCGTGAACCCCACTTTTTATATACGTTATCATATTTTTTTACCGATTACGAAAATAATTTTAGTGATCATCCCAGAAGTTGATTTTTCCACGAATCCCAACGGCTTCACGCCAGAGGCAGTATAGGACATGACGTCACCGGGGGATCGGCTACGATACCTTGTATACCGTCCGGCAACCAGTAACAGTTGCCACGGCCACCCTCCTCTGCCGAATCACAAAGCAATTAAAATTTTCTTCAAATAAAAGTTTCTTTATAGAAGTACCTTGGGCTATTATATGGCTGTTATATAGAAGGCACCACATATCTCTCTGCATATTGTTTCCCCTCTTCAATGACGTTCAGGGCCCATATTCATGAAACACCGCTAACTCTAGTTGGCTGCTAACTCTTTGTCTTCCTGTCAAAAGAGTTAGCAGCCAACTAGAGTTAGCGGTGTTTCATGAATATGGGCCCAGTAGAACTTAGAAATAGTTCTATAGTTCAATTCATAGCCCTAACCCTACCAAACAACAAAATATCACATGCCACAACATCAAGAAAATTGCTGAAATCCTGCTTGATAGCTCGCATAACTAACTCCGGTCTATGACATATTTACGTGGTAGACCGCAGTAAGTCATGATCATAAAATCGCTGCCATGGCAGCACATGCTTGGTTGCTTGACATTGGGATGCGGGAGGTCCCGGGTTCAAATCCAAGTGAAAACCCGCCATTTTTAACTTTTGGATTTCCGAGGAGGTAGTTTTTAAACAGAGAAATCGGGTAGGGGTTAGGGTTATTAAGAAATGAACTCAGGCTTATTGATTGTTTAGAATATGCCTGATGAGATTGTTTGGTGTGGTCGAAGTGTATGATGATATCTTGGAATACGATGAGTGTTGGTAAATTGTGACGTACGTTGGTGTGACGTTCATTTGAATTTCCACTTTGTTGCTCAGTATAACAAGTCAAAAAACCATCTGTGTATGTTGTAATCTCAGTTTGTTTGTGGTGTAGTTATGTTGAACTAATAAACAATCCTGTCTTACATGGATAACATATTTACATTGACACTGATGACATCAGTGAAAAGATACGGTGATGTTGTGAATATTTGGAGAAAGAGTTGGTGACTACTATCTTTGATGTGATAATGTGACATTGGAATTTTGCTGGGGTTGGAGAAGAAGTCCTTTGCACAATACAAAAGTCTAAATATTAGCCTCACCATCTTTACAGATGCATCGAGGACTTCATATTTAAAAAATGTATTAATAATAGACCCATCAAAATACCAAATTTTGGCAAGACCAAAGACTAATTGAGATACCAGACAGTATACCAATGTTTGCATCATGCCCCAATAAACAACTTTTGTTCTAGTAACCCTCCGCTCTCTTGTTCTATAAATCAGGCCAAAAAAAAAATTGTTGTGTTGTCCTTTTTAGGCTACAATTATTGTAAAGTCAGGTTGATCGGTATTTTTAAAAATACTTTTTCAGGAGATTTTGACCACATTTATTGTGAGTTTGGGTGAAAACATAGTCGGCCTCCAAACAAAATTTTTGCTACCAAATATTTGGTTGTGACGTCAAAATGACAAGTGACTCCAAATAAAATAACTTCAACACTGAGTTGAGACCAAATAAAACTTCGGGCTAGATTGCACATGTATTGAATTGCCATATACATTACAACAAATGTTTGTTACCAGTTCTTAAGCTCAGTTCATACTCGGCCTCCAAACAAATTTTTTCCTACAAAACATTTGGTCGTGACATCACCAAATATTTGCCATCGAACTTTAACTATGAACGGGTAGCAAACATTTAGTTCAATGTATGTGGCAATTAAATAACGTGTGCAATCTAGCGCGAAATTTTGTTCGGTCTCAACTCGGTGTTGAAGTTATTTTGTTTGGAGTCAATCGTCATTTTTACATCACGACCAAATGTTTGGTAGGAAAAATTTTGTTTGGAGGCCAACTATGAATTGAGCTATACAGTTCATACTTTAAATTCGATGGCAATTATTTGGTGACGTCACAACCAAATGTTTGGTAGCGAAAATTTTGTTTGGAGGCCGACTATGTTTTGAGCCTAACTGTGCATTTACTGGCAAAGGGCAACACCACATTTTTTCCTTATTATAATATAATAATAGGAATTTGCAACATTCAATCCCAAATTAATGTTGACATAAACATTTAGTGGGAAGATCAGTTCACAAAGGATGGTATACAATGTAAGAGCAAAGCCAGCTCAATCTCATGTGGTCGTGTACATGTCTTAAATCAAGTGAGACCATCCCCGCTGTCTATCGCTACACCTTCTCACCAGACCTGTCATACAATAATAATGAACTTGACAGATGCATAATACTAGCTTGTGATGCCAAAACATGACATGGTGTCACTCATAAGGTCCCAGCCTAGCTGGGTATTAAGCCCCTGTCAAGTTCAAAAACAAATTCACAACATGGCTTAAGATTGCACAGTTATTTTCCAAAACTGATTATTACATAAGGCAATCAAGAGACACTACTTTTTATGTGATAATTTTATGTAACTGTCCTTTTTTGTGTGTGATAATTTTATGTAACTGTCCATCATGAATGAGCTATAAAGTCAGTCTCTTGTGTTATTCTCTTTTTTTTAAATATTTAAAACAACCATGTTGTAAGAATTAAAATGACACCTTGATGAACTTCACTGGTATCCGTGTGTGAACGCAACTGCTAAGTTCACTCGCTCTAGAGCCGAGTAGTCATGTGAACACAACCTAAGATGAACACATTCAAAGATCAGTATAAATCATAAATCTATCTTATATAATAGTTCCTTGCAAATGTAGATTATTTCATGTTTTACCACTCGGTGTTTTGAATTGAAACTTTACAGATATTCTGAAGAAAGCATAAATATTATATTGTGAATGTGGTGAAAAATAATTGCAGATTTTTTTTCATCTCCAGCCTAGTCTGTGCTACAGACAATTTTACTATGAACATACTAACACACCATCCAGTCACTAGAAACTTACAAGCACACCACCAACTATCACACTTTTCACTTGCGGGAAAGCCTTCAGGCTTCAGCGCTTGCAAATCCCTGGCCTCTGGCAAATTCGCTCGCCTTTTGCCTCCGTCATGGTCTCGCGCCTTCAGCGCTCGATGTTAGTGCGTAACAAAATCTAGTCTTTGACAAAGACTACTCCAGCCAAGCAAATTTTTGAAGACTTTTAGGACTCAATGTATGTGATGGTCACATCTCGGGAATCAATTTGGCCTCAGTTTTCTATTTTGAAACAAATCTGTAAATATCACAAGGATTGAATTTCAACAGGGAATTGGGCAAATTTATCCAACTTTTCACCAGTTAGCGTCAGGTTTTTCACCCCTTTTCTCCCAATCAGGCAGAACAGTGAAAAGTTCACAAGTCAAGTTTGAGTCATGTTTGAACCGACTCTCAGAGGTGCAATTTCAGCTGGACAAATTTGCATTGTTTTTAATAAAAGAACATTCATGAAGTATGTGACTCAGTGATTGTTATGGACAAAAGTTGGCTGTATTTTGTTTAAAGTGGTTTGAGAAAGTATAAGGAAGCAATGTTTTAGTGCCGCGGATGAATCAGAATCCATGGATAATGTGGGCAAGGGGTGAATGCTTGACCCTATGTCTGGGGGAAATAAAGGATTATCTGTTGTGGGTTGCTAAGATAAATAGTTGAAATCAAGTGGATTTAGATCAATCAGTTATAGGAATGATTAGATGGCCATGCTTAATAATTCAAACTTGTTTTGTGTACAGGTTGCTACTCTCATGCTACTCTGAAAGACTTAAACACAAGGACGAAATGTGTTTAAATCCTCTGATGTTGCTAAAAACATTTCTCATATCTTTCTGATTATTCATATGATTTGTTTGCTTGTTTGCTTGTTTGTTTCTCTGTTTGTTTTTGAACCTTAATTAGATTACAGCAAACCATTGGTAGCTCTGAACAAGCTGAAATACAAAATTGATTGTAAAATCAAACAAGTTGGACCGATTCAACAGAAATGACGAAACTGAAAACTCTTTAGCGGTTATCTGTCATGTTAATCTGAAACTTAACTTTGAAAAACTCACAATGCTCCTTTAAATGTTTACCTCCTTGTATTGCGACTTTGAACTTTACAGTTACACTCTCTTGTAGTATGTAGGCCTAAAACTTTTTTTATGATGATTATTTCAACTAAATCCTTCCCCACACAAGATGCCCTCTTCATATGCGTAGCCAGGATTGCGAACCCCGGGGTGCGCAAAAAAGCCTAGTCCAAAACGGCGACAGATCCAGGGGTCACTAGGGGTACCTGCCTGTATTGGACGGGTCACCAAATGTATTATTAGCAGTAATTAGGGCTAATGCTTCCTTTTTTCATTGTTTTACGTTTATTTTTTCCATTTTTTGTGTAGACCCCGGGATGCGCGCGCCCCGTCCGCACCCCCATGGCTACGCCAATGCTCTTAGTCCTTCAGATAAGATACTTGACTTACCATTGGTGGGGGTTCTTAACTTGCCATTGGTAGTGGTTGTATACTTTTTTCTAGCGCAGAATTAAAGGTCAAGAGGGGTCGGCATTATTAAAATGCAGAAGAATCTTAACAGAAAGGGTGCTTTGCAGACATGAAACATGATTTGTTTTGAGGAATTGACCCAAATGTGGCCTACTATAACACTAAAGAATACCACACCCAATGTCCAAAATACGTTGAACGGAACAGAGCCAGGAACTTGCTGTTAGTATTAATAACCACCTGATTTTTGTCTTGACCGTTAGGGTTAGAACTGTCAGATTATTGTTATGTTTTGAACTGAATCATATGCAACAACATTCTGTTAACCTGTGTGAAGGATTCAGATTTAGGCTCACTTTTAATTTGAGGTTTGCAATGTGTTTTTATATAATCATGAAGTAAAGTGTTCCACAGGACTAATTTCAATCCCAACATGACAGTAACAAGGTTTAATTTGTATTCTCAGAAACAAGATTAAATTGTTAGCGGTTTTGTGTTGCAACTTCATGCTGGCCGCTGGTTTTGACCCTAAGAATTTTCCTGGCATGTGCACATTTCTTTCCAGTGTTTTTCCGGGAAAAATCTATTATTGTAGATACAAAGTAAATTATGTCAACTTAAACATGAAAATAAAGGTTTTCAGTTATTCTCAGCATTTTTTGGACATCTCTTCCAACAATTCTCTGCCTGTCTCCCTTTTTTTGCAATTGTATCGTTTTTCTTGCATTTTCCTGCTCACTCTTACGATTTCTCGATCAATTTTTGTCAGGAGGCAATCTGCCTCCCCTTGCCCCTACATGGCTACGTTACTGTGTGCAATTGTAAACAAGGTCTTAGGATTCAGAGTGGCACAAAAATTGACATACGATGATCTGTTTCACACACTGCATATGAGCACCGCTTTCCTCAAGTTGACTCGTGGGTCCTTGGCCTTTCTAATTTTCTTAACTGAAAAAATGATTACTCACGTATCGTTTTTCAACAATAATTTAGCACGCTTTTCCGACTCCTTTACTGGCCTTTCCTCTCCCAGGGTCTAGACACTGACCCACCCCATTTGCTGTGTGTAATCTCGTTCTATAAATAGGCCTATCCAGACGGACATTCATTATAAAATTGGTTAAATTGATGAGTGATAAGATTGGAATTCAGTTAGATACTATTTTTTTGAGAGTGTGATTTATAAAAATTGTATATTTCTCCTGATGTACAAATAAAGAGGATGCAATTTTACAATTTAAGTTAATCAATAAAAAAAAAAGTGTTTAGAACTATTGTAAAAAGGTGCCTTGAGGTACAAACAAAACCAGAGAATATTGTATATTATATACTGTATTAATAAATTTATCTGTGTTGATACCCTATGACATTATTTCAAATAGTTTCAACCATCTTGAGAAAAACCGTAAATAGTTCTTTTGAAAAGATATTTACGGGTTTTAAAAGATTATTTACAGGTTTTGAAAGTCTATTTACGGGTTTTCTGCTTAATTTATAGCGGCGTCACTTTCACACACAGACTTACACGCGCAACAAACTTAGACAGGCAAGCCAATGTACGCGCATTAACCTATTGCTTGCATTCATGGTCATAGCATTTTGTTGGTGCATTTTTTTAATAAGAGTAAAAGCTATTAAATAAAAAATTTAGTCACTTCAGGTCCATAGTTTTAACCAGATATCTTAAAGTCAGTATATATTTGTATACTATTAGGCCCCTACAAAAGGACACCAAATCTATGTTAAACTTAAGGCATATTTAAGAACATAATTTTCTCATGATGTGAAAAACGATAAAATTGTGCGGATGCAATGAGTGGACAGGGAAATCAAACCCAACTCGGCCCATTAATGTTAAATTTCAAAATTTTAATTTCAAAGCATGGAAGCGGACAATGTCTCTGAGTATTCTTAAAGACATCATCCTGCACACACCACAGACAACAGGTGTCAACAGAATGAATGTGTACATGAGCACTCTTGGGCCCTGGAAGGGCACAGGGGCAAATTTATACAATTAAAAATCAAGGGCATTGATTTTAGTCCTTTCTCTCTCCAATTTGAGCAAGCTGGTGTCCTATGTGTTGAAAAGTTACACAGCCCCTTGTAGTCGTTTCCATTAACTGAAAGGGCAGACCTGTTTTGATAACTTCCTTGCTTAGGAAGTTGACACCTTTTTAGGATGATGTGGTTGACAATGATTCCTATTAATTAGTGCAATTAAGATTAATTGGTTAATTATAGTACCTTTTCGAGTGAAATTGTTTATCATTTAGGCTAAATTGAGTAATAATTGATAGATTTGATGTGTTAGTAGTACTATATATATATAGATTTGATATTTCAAGGAATAAGTTCATTACACCCTTAATTATACATCATTCTGAGTTTATCTCATGTTTTTTTCCAGGTTGATGCTGTGACTTTGTCATAAATCATTATTTCATTATTGACTTATATTCATATCGATTTTTAAACACATTTTATATAAATGCGGCCTCTAAACATGTTTGTATGGTAAAGGGTAGCAACCCTAAGTATTTTGTGTGACCAGAATCCCCTGGTTAAATAGCAAACTTAGTTGGACTCTGATGTTCTCTTGATCTTACATTGAAATCTCACTCTACACAAGATGATCCTCACCTTCAAAATCAGGTAATTCCCACACATTTATCAAATGGAAATAATTAAGACATCAAAATTTTCATGAGGGGTGAGCCTCGGGATTAGGCCTGATTTTCCAAACACAGGTCCAAACAATCATGTTGTACAGTGTTATTAATAAAATAATGAATTATTTTGACAGTTTTGGAAAATTGAAGGCCGGAACTTTAGTGTCCAAAAAGTGACTCAGGCGGGTTATGATAAACTGGGTGATAACACTCATGATCGACTTTTATGTGCATTATTAGGGGCATGTATGATCTGAAAATGATCATAAATGTAAGCAAGTTTGATGCCATGTTTCCACATCATGAAATGAAATACTGCCCTCTATTGATCAGAGAAGTAGTTGTACAAATCACTCAACTTGTGAATGAATGTGTAAACCCAGTGTTATGAAACACTGAGTGACACACATAACAAAAATGGTGTTATGAATCAGAAAATCAAAATACTTGCGGATTTCTCACGATTTCTCACTTTGATTGTGGACAATCCCTTGATAGTAAAAGGTGTTGGAAATTCTATCAGTAAATCATAAAAAATATTGCTATTAGTCATGAATTTATGACTCCCAGATGAAACCCCAGTCATGGATGAGAAAGGGCTAGACAGAAGGTGCCATTTTGATTCATAGAGTGCTCGGTAAAACCAGGAAGGGTAAAAATCAAAGTAAATGTTTATAAAGGAGAGTGTGAAATTGATGTTAAATTGGCACACATGGGCGCTTGACTGGTGTCACGTCGCCCGCGTGACTCGGTGACATACTTCTTGATTTCATGACTTGTATTTCTAGCAGCTGTGTTGTGTAAAAGCTGAAATCAAAGAAACAGTTATTCCCGTGGCAATTGTAATTTCCATTTGTGCACATTTTCTCAATAACTATATATTTCTATATTTAGATGCTGAATGTAGCATTATGACTCTGTCAAATGCCATCCCGAACTTCTGGTGTAATTATGTTTACTTTTTTTTAGATACGTGCTAATATGAAAATTTTCAAAGCACCGAGTCCTCTACATGCAGAGGTTGCACACCATTACCATGTCAAAATGCAACATTCATCCAACTCTAATTGTCACTGCTTCTATCTGAATATGCTACAGGCCTAGGCTAGGCCTAACTATAAGCTCAAACAGAAGCAGATCTCACTGAAATTGCACTTTAGAAAATACTAAATAAATGCACCATATCCAAATACTTCATAGATGGATTCAGCAGGGACCAAATCGCTTCCTAGCTGGGTGCAGCGACTCAGTGATGACTTGCTATGGGTGTCACTGATTCGGAAAGTGGGACGTCTTGGTTCGGAATCATGGTGAAAACACATTTTCATCCTTCGCTTTTTGAGGGGGTACAGGGTAGAAATGAAAAAAAGAAGAAGTTTAAACAGGGTTATATTCATCGTGTTTATATTAATGCTTACGTTTGTCCAGTGGCCTAGTGTTGGTGTCTTGCACCTGGGGCAAGAAGTGAAACTCAGAAACTGGCACCCCTTTAATTAGTATGGCAAAAAGGTACACCAAAAAAAAATTCAGAAGCTTTGAACTTGAAGGGCTAAAATGGGTAATTTCTGTTGAAATTAACTTTTAATTTACTGAAATTTGCAGTAAATTTGGCTGAAAAATAATGATATTAAACAAATTGCCTATATTTAAAAAAAAATTGGCCAATATTTTCTAATTTCAGTAGGATATCCTCTTGCTACCACCACTGCATGAAACATTGGTCTAGGCCTAATTGTTTTTTATTAGTAACAATTTGGTGTCCCCCCAGAGGTGGTGGCCTTTACGCCAATGCATTAGTCTTTTCTGTTTGGCTTGGGTATACAGAACACAGGGCAATATATGGTAAGATCCTGGTAAAATCGATGGTATCTTGGGCCATGTTCCAAAACACGAATTTCTTACTAATATGGTTATAACATTTTGATATATCAGTTGGGAGTACACCAAAATCATTTCCCAAATAGATGATTAGAAATTTTCAACTTTCTACAAGAGCACCTGTTTCGTGTTGTGTGGGTTGCTAAAAAAAGTAAATCTCAATGAAATTGTAAGTTAAAACAGCTGTGTTTTTATTTCTCAAGTCTGGAATTTTAGGTTAGGATTGCTATAACATGTGAATTTCGATGTCAATAAACTTGGCCTTTTCTTAGGAGCAATGACTTCTGTCCTGAACACCATTGATTAGATTAAGACTTATACCCTGGTCACATTACGTAGCGAGGTTACAATATGTTTACGGCGTCATATCGGGTAGAAATTCAACAGACTCTGACTGGACATCGGATGGTGTCCGAGAGCCCTAGAGACGCCAAAACTATGCCGCAAAGAATTTAATTTGAAGTAACAACATTGCGGCTTGTTAACCATGTCTTCAGTTAATGTCCTTTAACAACCTATGGCCGACAGGTGACTGGCCAATGTAGCAGGAATGTAAGTCCCTCGTTCTTATTGTCTGGGTTGTGCAGTAAAGTATAGGCTAACAACTCTCATGGAACATCAGTTTCACGCTTTATTCCGTTATGGTCTATGGAAGGCGGACTACCATTTCAGGGGGACTACGATTACTTTCACACCAGACAACACAAGCATTCACCAATGTCATACTGATGTTTCTGCATTGCGACTTCCTTCCGATGGTTATGTGACCATAGCATTACTGAAATACAAATGATACATAAAGTTGAATTGATTATTCTTTCACTTGACATTGTGGTTTCATTTAGGCCAAGTTAATAAACTTTTATGTTTCTCAAGTTTGAAATAAGGTAGGAAGAGCTAGGGACTTTTGATTTTTTTATACAAACTAATCTAAATTTACATGATTTGGCACAATTTTGGCATGATCAGTGCCCAAAATGATGTCTAAGAAAAGGATCTTGAAAAAAGGTCTTTTTTATATTTTTCTAATTTTGAGAGTATGACTGCTCTGAAGATCACAAAGCTCACTTGAAATACTTCATACCCATTTTCAAGATCCAGGAATAATTTTTGCTATAGAAATATTTATGAACAAGTAATAATCTAACATTATTAGGAAGAAAAGGGGAATAAAAAAATCGTCAAAAATAGTAGCACAAGGGGACAAGAAACATAAATGTTTTTTTTTACTTTATCTTAATATTTGAATCTTTTGTATTCTTGAGCAATTTGAAAAACCTCTACAAAAAGATTTATTAATTATGTATGAATTTTTCAAAGAAAGGTAATCCTCGTCAATATCATTGCTAACATTAACATTATTTTCATAAGTGACTAATAACTTGACTCATTGATATATTTTAAAGGTTCTGACTTTGATGATCAATTTCATTTTCAGGGGATAATATGATGAATCCATATGCTTGACCCCATAATTGTGGAAACTGTCATGGAAGTTTTTGTATGTTTTATATATTAGTAACTCTTCTTGAATCCCAGAATTAAAGTCTTTATAAGACTCTGAAAGTTCTCCTTGTACTTACCTGATAATGTTTGTACCAGCCTGAAATTTCAAAATGTAGTTTGTGTAAAAGTTTACACAATGCTGTAGTTTACAAGTTGTGTAGAATTTTACACAAGTTTAAACAACTTGTGTAATTTTCTTACACAATAGTTGGGAGGTCCCTAAAGTCTATAACCTTTGTAAACTTTTACACAACGGTTTAAGAGTGTTCATTCATCTTTACTGATATAAAATAAAATGTACAGCGTTTTTCTATTGAACTTACGGTATCATTCCGGTTAACGGGGCTTTCAGATAATACCGATGGGAGACGTTTTTCTATTGCAATGCAATACCTGTGAAATACCCGACACTAAATGGCATCAGGAGACTAACATAACTGACCATACAATTTTGATATAACGAGCACTGAATTTATATGGCATCTAATGAAATATTTTATTCAATATACAAAACAGAAAAAACAATATTGGATAATAACCAATAAATATAAACAAGCGGTGGTTAAATAATAACATATGTCGTATATTAAAGGTGTACAATTCTTCCCGGCAATTCTTTTATAAATTCTGTAGGCCCATATAATTTGTATATGATGTAACATTTCATATCCTCTAAATTATTGCATGACATACACCTAGTAATTAATACTACTACCGGTAATTAGTTAAAGTAAAAATAAACATGACAGTGGACAGAAGGCTTATTACTGCACGTTGCTAGTGACTTGCAATAGCATTTCACTAAATTATACAACTGCTGGTCATCCTTTATCTTAACTGGCTTGCGCACTGAGGCGGAATGGTGTCATTTTCCATTACAGGCTCACTGGTATTTCACCGCTAAAAATCCTACTTTTTGAAGGATAAATGCCGGTGAAATCTTAACCGCCATTCTTGGGCAAATGCCAGAGAAGGTGATTTTCTATTGGGCCTTTTTAATCCCTTTTCCGGTATTTAACCGGTTAATGAATCCAATTGAAAACGCTGATAGTGTATGCATCTCATTTAAAGATTTGGGTGCCTGGGGGTTTGGGTGTGTCACTGGTAACAAGATTACAAAATTGACAATGATCTTGGTAGGATTTTATTGGAAAGTTTGGGTGTGGTGTTGCGATTAAAAGAAATGACAATGATTTATCAATAAAGTAATGAATTTGAATAAGATTTCACAGTGGGGACTGTGTTAACTGCACTGTTTTCGAACAAGTTTAAATGGATATATTCATGATATATTTGATTCTTTAAGGAATGTTTTGTGTTTTTTCCATTGCCGATTATTATTAAAACTTAAAAGAGGTGGATTAAGAATAATGTTCAAACATCAAAGTCAAGTTCTGATCAAAAGCTTAGTATTTTTTTCATCTCCATGACAGTTGTTACAACCTATGATCATGTTTCAACAACAACAGTCGAATGTAACCATTTTATTGGTTTTACAAGAATTAAAATTACTGACCCATTAATATCAAACCACACCTATAGTTAAAGAAAAAGATCAAAGATAAAAATGGTGTTGAATTTGAACAAAAGAATTGTAAAGTTTGTCTATTGTCTGGCCTGACAGTTCATTACCCTGTGTAGTTAAAATGAATTGTTTCATTAAAAATGCTTTATCAGAATATAATTACTTAGGCCAAAAAAAAAAAAAAGGTTTGTCTCAGAAACCCGCGCGCATTGCTATGTGAAAGTGAATTAAGCGCTGGACCTCTTTTTTTCCCCTTTTTTTTTTTCTCGATAGTAATCCAGCGCAGCGATCGACCATCGTCCAATTTTCTTTATGTCTATGGCGACCGAAGCTAAATGATTCGCGTCAGCTTCTGTTGTTTTTTTAATTGGTACCCGGTGTTTTGAGTACCAGCAAACCATGTATACACGCTTTGCATGCTGGGAAGGTCATAACAAAATGGCGATCTCATGAACAAAACACTGCAAAATACGGAGACAATATAATATGCAAAATAAATCCGCTGAATCATTGCGATTTTTAGTAATTTTATTCTAAATTCAAGCGAGGTTTATTTATTTATAACTTTTTTGTTTCGTGTTTTCGTCTACCGCATACGTAAGTTGGGCGATCAAAATTTTAGAACGTAAAAAAAAAAAAAAAAATCCCGCATACTGCATAGCTATTTTTCTATAAAAAATAAAAAATTGCATAGCGCATAGCGTTTTTGCAAATGGTTTCTGAGACAAACCTTTTTTTTTCTTTGGCCTTATGGTCCATGTTTTCAATCAACTTTAAAGAGTGTAATTAAAATCATTTTGTCTTTGCACAAGAAGCTGATAACGGAATGAAACGGCAGAGACATTAGAAACTAAAAATACAAACAGATTATGTGAAATCCTTGACACCCAGTTGTGAATCATTGAATTGCTACTGAAGCTTCATCATGTTCATGGTGTTGCATACATTAAAAGGTTTAACAGTTTAAGAAAATACAAAAACTAGTTTAGTCATACCTACGGTATCAGTAGAGAAACCTTGCATAGTATAATTCTTTTAATTTCTTATCATTTTGTACATCTGTTTAGGACTTTGACACATTGGTAATTAAAAAATAATGTTTATGCCAAGTAAAAACATTCTATTTAAAATGTACATTTTAAATATGGCCTTCTCAAAATTTGCAGTAATCCACGATTTAAAGAAAAAAATGATCCATTTTACAGACTACATTTCAGTTTTCATATATTCATTTCTATTTTTCCTTGTTATACATACAGAGAGAGAAGCTCTTCGTTCTATTTTTAGGTAGCAGTAACACAATTTTTTTTTCAATGCTTTAGGGGTCTATAATGTCTCCAAAAGACAAGGAACATTATCAATGAGGTAATTTACATGCGAATGGCCATCCAGATTCATCCGCATCGCCTGAAGACTGTTTTGCATCTACATGGACCGAGGTCAAGATATGCACAGCGTGCCTTATGGGTACACGCTTTGCTAGGTTCGCTTCAGTGTCAGCCTGTGTAATTGCGTTTACACTGTGACGACTTGTTTCGATGGAGGGTAACGTATTTGCAACTAAAAAGTTGTAACTGAAAACGACTGATAGTAATGATATTGTGCGTGGCTACCAGCGTGTGTGAGCGTTAACTGACTTTTAACTAACGATGATATGACGGGTGTAAGATTCAAAACTGCAATTCGCAGGTCTACGTTGCTTGTCATTACCCACAAGTCGTCACAATGTAAACGCACCTTAAGGTACGCTGTGGTCACACTTAAGGCGTAAATTACACACTCTTTAACGTGTTTAAAAGGCCACCATGCTTTGTTTAATACTCATTGAGCCATATAGAATTCTGAAAGTGGTCTACAGAGATCTTGATCTGTGGTCCGCATCTCGGAAATGTGGATTTGCTCTCCAGTGTTGAGTAGGCCTACCCCATTATATTCAGAATTTTTTTTCTTCAAAGAACTATGTCTGCAATGAGTTAAAAGGCTCGGCCAGCAAAAAAAAACCTGTTAGGAAAAAAGCTATGCATGGAACCACCAATCCCCCCACTACATGTAGTTAGTGGATGATTTCAAGAAACCTGGCATTCCAATGCAGATTAATATTCTGAAATCATTGAAACCTGATTAGAATGAGACTGATCTTTCTCTTCACCTTTCTCACAGAAGCATAATCATTATTTTCCAGTGTGTGCAGATGTCATTTTGGATTAGGATCAACATTTTAATTGAATCAAGTCCACAGAAGTTGAAATGATACCATGGATTAAAATAGATTTTATGAACTTACTGAATATTGCAAATGACATAAAATTGCAAATGATTTCTGTTCATCCATGCAAAGCTTCTGTAAAATCATGTTCCAATATGAAATCACTGTGACAAATCACAGATCTTGAAATGTCATTAATTTCTCAATTTCTAGACAATTTGATGGGATAATGAGTGTCTGTGGACCTTTTGAAATGTGTACCAATACATCATGGCTGACTGAATTTCATTTAATTTTTTAAATGTGCAAAGTTTTGTTTCGGTGGAGACCATTTCTTTGTAGACTTTTGACCTCTTTAATAGGAGAGAAAGGAAATATGTGTTTTGTTGGTTTTGCTATCAACAATTTATTCAGTTCAGCTATGCTGTGCATAATAGAAGATCAAGTACGATGTATTATGCTAAATGATCAGGATTCCGTCTTCAGAAGATAGCATACAGTACCTGGAATTTGTGTTGTATGAATTTGATTTAATTTGGATTAGAGACACTGGGGACATGGAATATAAACTTGATTGGTTTATACCAGGTTACTTGAATTTTAACTTGGATTATGGAAATCCCTGTGAAACTATCTGGGTTAAGAGAAATTCTAAGTGGAACTGACTGGATTAGAAAATCTTACTTGTTAATGGAATTTAACAAGATTTTTCATGGATTTGTAGTTTTTCTATGGGTATTTCAACTGGACTATTGAGTTTATTTTTAGCTTGGATTATAGAAACCTGAAGCATTGACTGGTGGAATTTTAACCAGATTACACACATATTTGTGATGTAACTCCGAATATTTGCTTCATCATAAACCATTTAAATTTCTCCAATCATCCATATGATATGCAGGAATAATGAGGTATTCAGTTTGACTTACTGACTTTACTTCAGTCATGGAACATAATGACACCATTAAAACATTTGTGCACTCTTCAAAGAGGTGTAAAATCTAAATTGTCGCAGTAGGCTGCAGTCGTTAAAATCTGATGATAGTACTGGAGCATTTTGATAAAGAGAAATTCGAGTACGACATTTACTGGATGGATGAATAACTCGGTATATTTTTGTTGAGAGATATGTGAGCACTGCTAATGATTCCAGGTTAGGAGTTGACGTCATCATCGGCAGTGAAGCCTATCTAAAATAGCCTTGGCATGATTTGATTCATCGCAATGGTCAAGAGGTTATCGGGCATTCCAACATTTGATATATAGATAGTTGATAATGGAATACAGTGTGCTAAACGGATCAGAATGTTTTACGTTGAAGGATCAAGATCGGAAGTCTGGGATTATGTTCTATGTTTAATAATCT
>JXSR01S002503.1:111995-123589 GCA_000969725.1 Ophiothrix spiculata
CAGGAAGATACCCTTTAACTTTCTTCTCTTTGATTGGAGCATGCTTATTACAGACATCATTAAACATTTCAGACCAAATTGACCATGCTTTATAAACATCAGATTCACAAGTTATTTTATTCCAATCTTTATTTTTGAGTGAATTAATATAGTTAATTTCATTGAAGTTTTTAAATGAACGTGATTTAGTTATTTTAGGAGGAACTTTTATTTTCGTACTTTTACGAACAACATAAATTAAAGAGTGATCACTCAGCCCTAAATGATGAACGCCGCTATAAGTTATCTTTTCTGGACATGAAACAAATGCAAGATCCAAAATAGTCCTAGTTTCTTTAGTTATTCTAGTTGGTTCGTTAATTAGTTGAAGAAAATTAGAGTTTTTTGCTAAGTTATCAACTTTCTTTGCAAAATTAGGTTAATATCAAATCCCGTATCTAGATGCCATATTATCTTATTATTTTATCTCCAGATTACCGTATGTGAAATATAGAATATAGTTATTCTGGCACATATTTTGCTTTTAATGTATTTTCTTTTTGTTTTTCTGTACTGTATTACTTTCTTCCCTTTAATCGTAGCGTATCGTTTTGTTCACTTGTTAAGGAGGGGTAATACTCTTATTTTTTTCGCCTTCCATTATCCCTCCACCATCAATTGTCTGTATATTGTTTAAAATTATGTGTATGTTTTATGTAATTTTGATGGAAATAAACACGATTAAAAAACACACTTCCCTTATCTGCGAGAGAGAGGCATTATAGTTCTATACGAAGGGGCAATGGTTGAATCAACCCCCTACCTAATTTTTTTCTGTCGCTAAAAATTCCTCACGCGCAGCACAAGGTGACTTGGTGTACCTCTAAGTTTATCCTTAGCGCTTATTCTAGTGAAATTTGTTGACCCTACCACCTTCAGGAGGGGGGTACAGTGTCCGTTCAAAGTTCGGAGGTCAGGGGGGGGGGTTGTGTGACTCTGTGATTTTAAAAATGTACTTTTTAGTCATTTATATAGCAGATATCCATTTAAAACTTGGTATTTAGGTAAAACTAGTAATTTCCTACAATATTTAGTAAAAAAACGCATACAAATTGGATATTCCTACAATTTTTTAGAACATTTTGATTTTTGCCTATATTTTTCGTACACATGCCGATTTTCAACATTTTGATAATTATGACGTCATAGTGACGTCATACATTTATAGATGACCTTGAATTTGGTATTAGTGGAAATAGGGGACTGATACCTATCCATTGGTACCACATACGGGGGTCTGGGGGACTCGCTATAAAAATAAATTGAGGGTGGGGGTTGCAACAACGCCCCCCCCCCCTCCGTATAATATGTTTTTGAAAATCACTCCGTATAACTAGGGTTAAACACAATTTTTGTAACATGTGCGAGTATTCTGATCATAACAATTTCCTTTTTGCTTTTTGTGAAATGTCTTTTTTTTCCTTAAGTAATTTCCCAGATAGTAAATGCTACAAAGCGGGGACATACCTACCCAATGATGACCACTCTAAGTACATACGGTTTTGGTTTGAAGTATATAGGGTTGCATCAAACCCAACCCCCTTATAGACGTGTTTAAAAAAATGATTGGTTAAGTTAGGGATAACAGCAATACTCTTGTTTATATCTTATATGATAGATTTATAAATCAAAAAAAGTAACAATAGCAGATATATGTTTGTGTTCTTTTTTTTTAGAAAAGGAGACGACAAATATAATCTGTCCATTGACCTACAACTGAAGAAGAATAATTTGAGCAAAAAAGGAACATTTAACGTATTTTAAAGTTTCTTGAATTTAGCCTAAAACTCGATGAATTTTACAGATTTTGAAACGCTTACCTAGATTTGAAATTACTAATCACTGATTTGTTTTTGTCATTTAAAACCTAATTTTTGCTTTTAATATTTATGTAACGCATTTTCAAAGAAAATGGTTAGCAAGTTGATATATGGTATAACATTGACTTCCATGGGTTGTGTTTTTGTAATAACAAGGGTTATCTTACACGTGTTTTTCCCGGGTTTGGAAAATTATTAAGTATTATAAGTATTATGAACTGTCAATTATATAACCCATGTGAAATTAAACTCTGTCATTTAATGCAATGCGTGCCTTTACGTTACGTACTTGGTCAACGCGTCAAATTCACGATACATTGCTTTAGAAGTAGTTCCATCTGTATCCAAAACACATATGTTCGAAACACTAGTGTTCAGTCTATTGGATATTAAGTTTACAGTTTATACTGAAACGTGTCTGGTTATACTTGTCGTTTTATATCGTCATGTGCTACAATGAACGGTGGTAGTCAAAACAGATACATGTCACCGTAAATAAGTAAGTGTTATCCATTAACATATTACTATGTCTTCTTGTGAAATGCATAATACAATTGAAGAGTGTAGTGCAAGAAGTACTTAAGTGTAATTTTGACGAAATTGAGTTATTGGTAGTTTCAAGTTCACTGTAGTACAGCAAATAGTTTGACAAATTTTGGGTGGTTTTCCCTCCCGTAAGGGGTGATCATGCTTGAGTGATTTTGGGGCAAAATTTTCAAAATGCTCAAAACACGTCGAGTAACATATCAAATGAATCGTCATGTCGTGTAGATTACAAATATATATACTTTTATATATCTCGGGGGTTTAATTAAGCAGATATAAACCAAAGTTTACTCAAACGTGAAATGAGGTCAAATGTTCAACAAGGTCCGATTTGCACGAATGACATGTCAAATTGTTTGGTTTGCCTTGTACATTCCAAATATATATAGTTTTTAGGTTGTTTGGAAGACTTTGTATACAGTCGATAGTCATGAACTCTGTTTTTGGTGCGCTGACGATAAAACCAAGATCTGCAGCTACCAGAGATGTACGTGTTAGCTGCGACTGTGCGCGTGTCATTAATGACTCAAGTAGTGCAATGTCATCGGCGAAGTCTTAATTGTTTACGAATTTAGCTGGATATCTTCTTGATTGTCTTGGGTGAGTCTCGAACCCTGTGCCAGGTTCAGATGCCTTTCCCAACAAGTAGTCAACAAGAATGATAAATAGGAATGGTGCTAAAACATCACCCTGAAGAACTCCAGTTGTTACGTTAAAGGGTTCCGAGATTCCTCCATCAACCATTACAGCACTGATGGAATTGCTGTAGAGCATTTGGACTGCGTTGACCAGAAGCTGTGGTATACCATAATGACGCAGAACAGAAAACATTACTGATCTAATCATCGAATCAAAGGCCTGTTTGAAGTCCACAAAGGTGACTGTCAAGGGCAGTTGGTATTCCTTGAAGCCTTCCATAATTCTTCTTAGGATGTGTATCTGTTGAGCACAGCTGCATCCTGGTCTGAAGCCTACCTGATTCTTCCTCAGTAGTAGGTCAACCTGTAATCGAATTCGGTTCAGGAGAATCTTATTGTAGACCTTAGCAGCTATTGACATCAATGATATGCCTCTATAGTTGGTCATCATGGAGAGGTCACCTTTCTTTGGCAATGGGATGATAATATTGGTGATCCACTGATGAGGAGGAGTTTGAGTGGTACAGACTGCAAAATGAATGAATGATATCGAGCATTAACGAAACAACAAACGTTGGTTGCTCCGGCGAAATGAGCAAACAAATATTTTGAATAAATGGCCTCTCAAATAAAAATATGGTGGAAATACCGAATTTCGTTTTGACATTAAACGATTTTATAAGTGTTGAACTATATTTCAAAGTTTTGAAGGTCAATTATGCTTAGAAGTTCAGTTATTCACGCTTAATTGATCACTTTTTGCTATCATTCTCTATAGTAATATGTAACTTTGAATTCGATTTGCAGCTAATTTTTAAAATATTCAGTGGGCTGCCTTGTATTCCGATCTCTAAAATATAAAACGGATAAATGTCAATTGAATACTCGAATGTCCTAAACTCAATTTTGACATTCCCAACTTTCCGCTCATTTTGTCAGAGCACCTCTCAAATATTAAAATATATACGATACAAACGAATATGATCTAATCTTTATGACGTCACGTAACAAGCCTGCTAATTTTGATTATTGATAAGCGCTCGAAATCTTATATGTAAGACAATTACTGCACTCGTGTGTTCGACAGGGCAAATTAGCTCAATTATTCTTCGAATAAATGTAATGACTCACACCGAAAGGGGGGACTTTGCAGATGATATTACTTTTAAGTTTATCATTGCATCCGTTACAACATCTTCTAACCTTTAAAATGACACCTTATTTCTTGAAATTGATCAAGGCGATCACATTTTACAACAGAAAATCTGCTGAAAATTCTTATTATTTTCTTTATTTTTTGCTACCTATTTTTACCAGTATTTTGAAAAGTATTCTGTCGCAAAGTCCCCCTTTTCGGGGTTAGTCATCACAAATGAGAAATAGATGCCTAAAAACTCAAGAATTTTTAGGTGTTTATTCCAGTTTTTCATTATTTCCCCGTTATGTATTGCACATAATGAACCAATTATAAGATTTTCAAATGTTCTTCGTTAGCAAACTTTCCGAAAGAACGATATCATATTAAAAAAAAAATTAAAGATAGTGGCACATGAAATCTTTTTAAAAAATAGGCAAACTTTCATGAATTTTATACTCATCAGCTTTTTATCGACTTTAAAATAACACGACATATTTTAAGAAAAACACGAATAGGATACGGACATTCTTAAAACGAATTTTCAAGTTTTCGATATCAATTCTTAAGCTTGCATGTAATGATGTGAATCTACTCGGATGGTTTCAAAGAAATATAATATCATCACTCGGATTTAATGTTATTATTTTTAATTCAAAACTCAATATTTGCTGCAAATGTGTATGCGATGATTCAATGAAATGGATATTCAGTTGATATATATTACTAACCAATTTAGTTTAGTATTAAAGAGATTTCTATATTTGGCAGATCATATCAGATCCATTTCCTGCTCAAATCAAAACAATAACTATTGGACGGGCACCTGTGCCAAAAAGCTGTCGTTTTCTACTATTTTTAGTTCAAAATTGGAATTGTCTTATTTGAATGATTAAAAGATAGTAAAGTTTGCATTCTACATGAGGTTGAAATTTGACATCAAAAGGACATATGCCATTGACTTTTGAAGTGCTTTGAATTTTTGATTTTTCGTATTTTAGTAAGATTAGTTGGAATAATGATCTGCATACAATTGCATTCTTACCGTTTTTTACATAGTTATCTATTCTTCAAAAAAATTATGCTGCGACGATAAAATTACAATTCCAACGAACCATCAATGAATAACGTCGACGTGAGGTTACTTGATCTCTCCAGATAGTTTATATACAGTATTTTGTCAGAATACAAAATTGTGCGGCTCGCTTAATCATGAAAAAGAGGAAGTATGATCATATCACCCCTGTCATTCATGAGCTTCACTGGCTGCCTTTAGACTACCGAATTAAGTATAAATAAGTTTTCCAGCACTTTGACGATACTTTACCATCCTACCTGTCTGCTACGCCCTGCACTTATGAACCTGCTCGATCATTACGATCTTCTTCGTATGAAATTTTTCGATAAAATTTGGCTCATGTTTGCAGTATGTAAGTACAAATACATTCCAGAAATACAATTTGAAAAAAAAATGTTCGGTTACGATTTTATGGGCAAAACAAATTTGAAGAGCGCACTCGAAAATCCTTATTATACTTATTAGCATGGGAAGGGATGGGTCGATTTTTTTTTTTTTTTGCAAAAATGCTGGTTCCCCGTGTTGTTATCCCAATGGTCACATGCGATAGTGTTCTAAAATGTATAGCAACCAATAATTGGTAAGTGATGTGTGTCCAGTAGTGACCATATGTGACCGTCCATTCGAAACCAACCGTGTTGCAGCCTCTTGTCATGTTCACTTTTATATTATTTGCAAAGACCATGCTTTAAGAATTGAATACGCCAGTGTAAGAAACCCCAACTCCAATAGCTCCTTTCTGTCAATTATACTTATAAAATATATATAAATGTACACAAATCTCTTAAAATGCTGTCACATCACTAAAATAGCATTTCCATGTCAAAATCCTAATCATAGTGTCACATTTGACCTTGTAATTGTATTTTCTTAGACACTGTTAGATAATTGTTATAGTTCACAGTTGGTATATTCAAACAGCCATTACAAGAAAACCCTCACTCCACGAGCTCCCCTTTGCAACTATATACAAGAAAAAGTATCTAACAATGTCTATGAAAGTCAACTGCAAGGTAAAATGTGACACTATGATTGTGATATAGACATGAAAATGCTTTTTAGTGATTTGAAAGCATTTTCAGACATTTGTATGCATTTATATTTTACAGAAGGGAGCTATTGGAGTTGGGGTTTTCTTGTACTGGCGTATTTAATTAGAATGACACCATAATGAATTTTAAGCGATTTCCAGAAGTCAAGTTATTGTCCGTCAGATGTTGTCAGGGAGTAAAATGCATAAACACGTTCAATAATCAGTAATTCCAATATTTTCTGATTATTGGTCTCGAAATGAACAGATTTAATTGATATTTCCGATTATTTTTTGAAATTGAAATTTTTTGAACAACTTTGCGGGTGTTTAAGAGTAAGCACAGTCATTTTAAGTCTGTAAATAAATCAATTTTGGCAAATTATGACATTGAAACATATTTTCACATGTAGCGCAAAATCAAGTTTGCTGCATTTGCGGCTCCTTTGAATTGAACGACCACATATTGGCAACGACAAAAACATATAACGAAAAAAAAATGTTGAACAGAGAGTGGCAAACAAATATTTTGAATAAATGGCCTATCAAAGAAATATAATATTATCACGCGGATTTAATGTTATTATTTTTATTCAAAACTCAATATTTTGATGTCAAAGTACAAGTGATGCTTCAATGAAATTAATATTTAGTTGATATATATTACTTACCAATTTAGTTTAGTATTAACGAGATTTCCATATTTGGCAGATCATATCAGATCCATTTCCTGCTCAAAACAAAACAATAACTATTGGACGGTCACCTGAGCCAAAAAGAGATCTCGTTTTTCCATCACTTTTTGAACAAAATTGGAGTTGGCATATTTTAAAGATTATAAGATAGTAAAGCTTGCATGCTTTACGTGGTTGAAATGCATGCTATGCTCTTGAAATGTTTGATTTTTCGTATTTTAGTAAAATTAATTTAAAATAAAATAATTATTATGTTCATGAAAATTACACTAAAATAGCATTCTCACCATTTAGTTGAATTTTAATTACATCGTTCCTAACGTAAATATCTATACATGAAGAGTTGACTTGCAAAACGGCTTGTTTCCATTTTGCACTTTTTGAGAAAAGGGCAACATCAAAATGTGTCGCAAAATTTCTGGTAATAATTTTACTAATTCTGTACGAATATGTCTGTAAAAAAGGTGTAATTTAGATAATTCATCAAATAGTTTCTTATTGATTATTGATTTTTTGCTGAAAATAGATGTAAGCCGTTTTGCAGGGAAACTCATCAAATTTCAACTTAGGAAACACCTATCTTGCAAAAATTTCTTTTTCAATGTTTCATTACACTCTAAAAATTATTTTACTCTTTGTTGAGTAGAACGGTCACAGCTCATTGTTGAGTAAAATCTTACTCAAAAAATATTTGCAAAAAAATCGATGTACTCCGTTATTTAGAACTGTTATTACAAAATTTGATTTTGGTTGCCATTTTTGCCAACATTCCGGTTTTTCGACCTGGAAGACCTTTTTGAACTCATAATTACGTAACGCCTTGACCAATTTGTTGTGATCTTCATATCGTTGGACATAGAAGGACCATACCTATCTATTGATAGCCAAACCAGGTTCATAGGGGGTTCCGTTCTAAAAATGTTGGGGGTTGCAACAACAACCCTTGGTTTGACGTGTTACAAAAAAGGTTTGGTGATACGAGGGTTAATGTACTATTGTGCTAATTTTTCTTTATTTTTATTTATATATATACATATACATAATATATTATATTATATTCTCTGTATGTTGTGTACGGTTCAAACATTAAGGACTTTCATAACACGACTTCCCACCAAGTACTTGGTCCAGTGTTTATGACACTCTATTGCTTTATCAGGAGTATTTTCGTCTGGAAACATAACAAATATGTTTGAAACACTACATTTGAGACATGCCCTGCACGACATCGGCGTTGCTTCTGTGAGACATTCAGGTAAGAGTTTACACGTGTGTCTGATTACTTAACAGATTCTAGATCAACATGTACTGTCACGAATCGAACCATTCAATAGGGATACATGTCTAAGTGAGATGATATATTACTTCAAAGAAAGGATTTCCCTTTGTATAAGTTTAAACTAATCATATGCTTTGCAATAGTTTATAAAATGCATATAATTGTAAAATCTCTTTGACTCTGTAATACCATTTTGCATCAATGTTGCACCTTTTACTCTCCTTTAGTTTCTTTTTCCTCAAGAGACGAGTCCTGATTGTATTTAATGATAGATTAGATAAATTACATGACTTGTTGAATAAATAATATTTCCCAATGACGTTTATCTTGTGTGTGCTTGCCTTTGTGTTTGTTTGTTTGAAAACTATCTAAACTAAACACGTGTATAATATATCAAGTGCGTTATTTAGTTTGATCATTCTGTTCATGTTTTAGGCCCTGTATCCATTGGCTGTTTCCTTTTCCTTACATATATTTCTATGACGTATTGCTCACCAAATATGAACATGTTAACTGTTGGTGCTGCCAGGTCATAGACAATATTTGCCGTTGACAAGGCCACTGATATGATCACTAAAAAAAATCCACGTTTCTTGTATTGGTTACGCCTAAATTTTCAAACCATGGAAAATGATATGGGAACAGCCAATGAATACAGGGCCTTACGACTGATTAGAATTGGCACGGAAATATACTTTTAGTACCTCTTACCTAAGTCAGAACATTCAAAATACTTAGTTTTAAAATTGAAATAATCAAATCATAATTACGCAATATACATAATCTAGTCATATAGTTAAAGGATACATTTTTAATATAAGATAAGACTCGATAACAACAATGAATAAGACATAATACTTCATGGAACAGGGTGTTCATGATATCTAGGTCGCACATTAGTACCATTTATATTACTCAGATTCAAGAGCACAAAATAAGTTAATTAATAATGTGTAGAAACACTCGAGACAAGAGCTTTATTATATGTTTCAATTAGAGCTTATCAAGTGGTTAATGGCAACATTGTCATTAATCATTTTTGCCGGCAGAGATATTGAAATGAGTAGCTCAATTACCTTACTCATGTCTTGTCATAAAAAACGATTGTTTTAACTTTTACCCGAAGTATTTATTATTATTAATTATTATAACTATAGACTAACACATGAAGTTTGCTAAATATCTTATACTTGCATCTTGCATACTTGATATGCGCACAAACATTTACTTATGTAAAATGTATCTTTTTTTTTGTACAGAATATCTTTGTGTCCTGTTCCCATAGAATACGTCGCATGTGGTTATTTTGCATTACAGTCCTGAAACACTCCCGTTCAGAATGACCCCGCCTTCTTTTTTTCGCAATTACTGTCACTAATAGACATACTTGTTTAAAGCTGCTCTTGCCCAAAGATCCTACCTGGAACATCCCTATAAATATCATAGTCTATACACATAAACCTGTAAGCGTGACAATATGGGGCTGTTCTACATTGGTTAATTTGTATTTCCTGTGTCTTCTGCAGCAAAGAAACGCTGTTTGGACTAATCTTTCAGTATCTTGGGGTTCCAGAGACTCGGTCTAGATCATGATCTTATCAATAACAGATGTCAATTAAAATGTGTTTGTTTTTATTTCCAAACCAAGACAAAACGAGATGCAGTTGTATAGTTAATATACTGAATAGAAGACATAAGGTGAAAAAAATAAAGACAAGTGTGAAAGGGACCAGCGACAACAGTTGATGTCATACGACAAAAATAAAAAGTACAACTAAAACATCATGCCATATTTAAGGAGCATAGTTCGATTTCAAAAAAAACCCACAAAAAAACCCGCATTGATTTGAGACTTTTGATTGTTACCCCTATCTCTAAACCTAATCATGATTTGGCCATGAAATTTCACATGGAATGTGAACAAATATAAGTAATATTTTGCCACCAAATAAAGAAACGGTTTGAAAAACGTTGAAGCAACAGGGTCGTGCTCCTTTGAAACGTTAGTAAATACACGGATTTCAAAAACCAACAACTAACCAATCTGTTTTAAGGACAATAGACTTCTAAAGATATTTAAGAAGCTCTTTCCTGTTATTTTATCGCCTTTAAAATATTTACCATTTTAAACTTATATATACATATCTTGAGTCAGTGTAATAAACGTGAAAAAAGGATGAATCTCCCGAGACCTCAGGTGAGACAACGCTATATGACATATGAAAATCAAAACGTCATTCGTCAAAATCTGCCTCAAGATAAATCTTTACCATTACTGGGAATTAGTAGGTAGGTCTTTGACCGATCAGTTTAAATCAGATTCGGTTGTATGTCTCTTTGATGTTTAAACGAGTTCAAAGTTATCAGATTAGTATTTGTTGTTTGGAAAAACACACAAATATTTATAACTCAAAAAAAAAGTTTAAACAATTTGCGCAAGTCAAATATTATAGCAATTTAGCGCTGAAGTTGGAAAATTTGCTTCTAAAAACAAGGAAATTTACTCCTTTAAAAAAAAACCATAGACCAAAAACGTTATTGTTTAGATAAGAAGCTATGGTAAAAATATTGGGGTGTATAATTTTGTGCCTACTCATTTGGGGAGTTGCCCCCTTCAAAATATATTTGCCCCGATTTGCCCCCTGGATGAAAATGTCTGGCTACGCCACTGCACTTCAATAATCTGTACCATAATGGAAACTCGACTTTTCCCCACTACACTGGTTCACTTCCACGGGAAAACCACCGGATTATTGGTTGGCAGGTACTGATGAAAATGCAAAGTCGCTCGTTATACTCACAATATACTAGGTTGAGATATTGGAAAGAAATGTCTGACTTACCAGTGCGTTTCATATAATATAGTATTCAAAAGCTTTACAAAAATGACGCCGCTTTATAAATCACGTTAAATGTAGGTCGTGGGCTGGCTACAAAATATAAAGATTTACAAACGTGCAAATTATTAAAATTATTGCATCAAAACATTCAATTAGTAATGAACGCCGCAGGAAATGTATTATCCAAATCTGTTCACATTTATTAATAAAATAAATCACTATTTACTATTCCTGTGTGAGGTTTTATCACTTTTCTTCAATATTGTCCTCTGGCACTTGCTTCATGTTTTACTTTACAAAGCTGTGTTTTTACGCTGTAATCACTTTTATAAAGAGCAGTGTCAATTATTGATCGGAAAGAGTCCTAGTTTTACATCTGACTCAAAATGAGAGATTTAATCTGTTATGTCACAATTATTTTCGTCCAGAAATTTTCCTTTATTTGGAAGTGACTGGTTAAAATACTGGTCAACAAATTGGCTAATAATTAACGC
>JXSR01S002503.1:126785-142698 GCA_000969725.1 Ophiothrix spiculata
AATAATTAACGCATATTCTCTAATAAAAATTTCATGTATGTTTCAAACTAATCTATGATCTTGGTATGTTATACATAAATATATTTATTTAATCTCCATATATACAAACTCAAGTGTGGTGGGTTTTATTTTGTAAATACATGAACATTTTTAAGCATCTTCAATTGATATCTAGCAAAATTTAAGACTCAAAAACATTTCTAAAACTTATGTTAAAATCATAAACAATAATAGGGACTAAAGCAAATTCGCGAGATATTATAGGGTTGTTATACACTTGGTTCATTTATATTTCCAGTGTCCTCTGCGGCAAAGAAACGGAGTTTGGACTAATCTTTCGGTATTATGAGGGTGGATGAGACTGTGTGAGGTTTTATCACTTTTCTTCACTATTTTCCTCCGGCACTTGCTTCATTTTTTACTTTACAAAGCTGTGTTTTTACGCTATAATCACTTTTATAAAGAGCAGTGTCAATTATTGATCGGAAAGAGTCCTAGTTTTACATGTGACTCAAAATGAGAGATTTAATCTGTTACGTCACAATTATTTTCGTCCAGAAATTCGCCTTTATTTGGAAGTGACTGGTTAAAATACTGGTCAACAAATTGGCTAATAATTAACGCATATCTAAAAAAATGCAAACAAAAAACAAGAACACCAACAACAAAACTGGTCACTTAATAAAAATATAATTTATAAACGAGCCGTAAGTGCAGCAAACTTCATTTTGTGCTACAGGTGAAGGTATATGTCAAGGTCGTAATTTACCGAAATTTTGTCATATTTGTAATGCTTGTGCTTGCTTCAAAACCCAAGCAAAATTTAATTCAAGAAAATGACCAGAAACATGAAATAAATCTGTATATTTTGAGGACAATTAACAGAAAATATTGAACTATTATCTCATTTATACATTTTATTCTCTGACAACCTTTGACAGACCATAACTTGACTTCTGGAAATCGATTGAAGTTCTTTGAGATGTCATTTTAATCCTTTTAATATGTGTTTGAAAATATTAAACAAAATGAACATGGCAAGAGACGGCATTTTATGGCTGGTTTGGAATAAACGATCTCATTTGATATTCCTAACCTGAGCGTCAAAAACTATTTTCATCATACGTTCATTGTGATCACCCACATTATTAAAATATTAACAGCTACTCAGCTTGGAGTACAGGCACAGGATAACACGACTTTACGTAAGATTATCTTTTATATGTATGAAAAGTTTTGTTTTAAACGTCACGATGCTTTAGTCTTCTTCATCAATGAAAACAGTCCTTAGCGACATGAAATATAAAAAAATCAATATTTCGCTTCAGGAACAATTACTTTCAGCTTTCTTTTCTTCTGCACCTGTACAGCTGCATGAAAAATGACAAACTATTATACATGAACAAAATATTAATTCAGTTTTGAAGATTTGTTCTGCTTTCGTACAAGATCAGATTTCAGAGATTTGAAGCTGCAAATGGTCAAGCACAGGGGTTGTGAATATGTCAAAAATTCACAATTATGTTATTTTAGGACCTTGACATGTATTTTCACCTATAGCACTTAAATTTTCTGCATTCACGGCTCGTTTGGTATGGACAAGCACACACATCCTTAATCTTGTAGCTATTTTTTTTTAAATCTGATTATTTAAATACTTAAGTTTAAATGAAATGTAAGTAATTCCTAATAATGCAACATAAATAAGGTAGTTATAATGTACAAAGTTGAATTTTGAACATAAGATTCACACACTAGTAATAACAATAATAAAAACATTATACTAATTTAACCACTTGTTTCATACGATATATGTCTTCAACTTTTACTTTCATTATCAGTCGCAAATTGGTGTTATTTATATATCAATCCAAACCAAAAACACACACTAGGAACACTCGAGACAAGAGCTTTATTATCTTTCATAATTAGAGCAATGTTACATGAAGTGGTCTATGGACACATAATAATGTTATAATCAGTTTTTGTCGGTAGAGGCATGTCACACATATCATCCTCGTTGGAAAAGAAGAATATTGAAATGAGTAGATCAATTACCATGCTACTGTGTACATCCTGTCATAAAATACGTTTGTTTTTAGTTTGATAAATTTATTAGGAGTATAGGGTAACATATAAAGTGTGCTAAACATCTCATCTTTTGCAAACTAGAAATTTCGACAAACATTGACTATTGTACAAAATATATCTCCTGATGTTGTGTTTGTACAAAATACAACAGGTATTTAAATCCTACTCTCACTAAGTACATATATATGACGTTGCAAGTGGATGTTTTGCACACCAGTTTGCAAAGCATTTTGACAAGGCTTAAAGAAACCCACATTTTTCATCAATGTAGCCAATGGTCCTCTTTCATTTCAAAGAGTGCTCACGGCTGGACATTTATACAGTTTTAACAAAAACTTAATATTCAAATAGTCTGCTTGAAAAACACAGTACAAATAAGTGTTAACCCAATTTCAAAATTTCATTTCACTTTGGTTGAAATTAAGTAATTTTTGATCCCATTTATTTGTTTTTTTTTTGTAAATTCAGATGTGTGCAAAAATGAGGGCGCTATATATATTTCAATTTTTTGATTATATTTGATTATCGATTATGTTGTTTAATCTGTGAAGATTTTGGCTAAAAATGATAAATAAAGTGTTCTTAACGTATGATGCTTCATTTGCATACCTTATTTTGGTAGCACACACCAGCATATGACTTCTACATCCAAAAAAGAGTTTTTTTATGAATAGCGCCATCTATTTTGACACTTACAAATAAAACGTCCCCATTTCTATCGGGTTTAAACAAGAGTGTGCTCTCAACTAATAACCCTACATATTTGTTAAGATTTTTCTCTCAACGTATTCCAACAAATCGTTCATTTTTGAGATTTTTCATTCATCGGATGACTCAGTCCTTTCGGAGTCTCATTCCTATTCTCATTTTTTGGAGTGACTCAAATCTTCGGGTTCCGAAGTGTCTCCAAATTGACCCATTACTAGAAGAATATTACGTATTATATGAGAAAAGTAGACCTAACCGACACTAATTTGAGGAGAACATTTGTGATGACTTACACCGAAAAGGGGGACTTTGCGACGATCTGCAAACTGAGATATCAGGCTTTGAAGTTGAGAGTTGGTAAAATTTTCGTCTTAAAAGTTTTAAAAATCTTCCTACCTAGCCGTTTTCTATAAAATTGCGAGAAAAAAGATGATTTGTAGACAATTTTCTAACACCGTGTCAATCTCGTTTTCGCAAAAACATCCATATTAATTTAAAAAATATGGCCTAATTTGCCATATTTTTGTAACTGGATTAAAGATATGTATCTTGACAATGTCTGTGTCAAATTTGATGATGATTGAGTTCTCCTAATTACCTGTTGCTTAGGAGATTTTGTGTATAGTTGAATAGTAATATTAATAAAATCAATAAAATTGATGCTTTCACAAACCCAAACTTTAAAGCCTGTTTTCTCCAATTGCTATTTTTGAAAAGTGATCAACACGTTCTTACTAAAATAGCCATATCTTCGGAACGGATTGTTGTATCGAAATGTTTGAGGTACCAAATTACTTGTGAAACTCTAAGCTTTCTCATGATACCAAAACTCAAATGTCGGAACCAAAGTCCCCTTTTCAGTGTGAGTTATCACATTTAACCTTCATTTACAATCATTATGATTCTACAGCAAGTGGAGCGGATTAGCGCAGCGGTAGTTCCCTCGTTTTGCACTAATGAGGTCCCGGCTCGGCGCCTTATGTGCATTTGCTTTTCAGTCCATGCTCGCGTCCGCATGTGTTTTTTTTCGGATACTCCAGTCTTCCTCCTGCATTCTGAATTTGAAAACATCTTGGAGCCCAGGTGAAGATACGTGCCTGTTATCTTACTTGGGTTCCCTTGGCGAAAGCCTAAACAAGATGATTTTTTATAGTATAGGATAGGTCTCCTGTTTTTATTGATCATGAAATTCGACCTAAGCGTTACGTAAATATGACGTCACAAAATACTTAGGACCAAAAATTACGATGGCATAATTGATGACCAAAATTTCATTAAAAAAACCTTTGTCATAAAAGATATAAATGTCAGGTTTTAGAAGTTTTTTTGCTAATTAATAAAAGGAAATGATGGTTTTGAAATGTCCTTACTAGTCAGATATTATTAGATGGCATCTTAACATTTCTTGATTTGGCAACCACTCTTTGACAGCCTGGCATATTCTCATATTGAGTGGTACTTCAGAATTTTTAATTTTCTAATGCCTGCAGATTAAAAAACAAATACTCACTTTATTGTGCTTTTTTGATGCAACTGTGTTACCACAAAAAACTATTTTAATGGGAAGTTGCTGTATAATATAATAAGCGCAAAATTAGAATAGTGCAGGCAGAACAGGATCCGGTAGAAATTAGTGTAACGGATATTTTACCCTTGCCCTACATTGTCCCAGTAAAATTCAAAGGAGCAAATAAAATATATCAAAAATAGTTGGCAAAAGATATAATCATCATAATTTATATACTTTTCAAAAGCGTATATATTACTTTATATGTGTTTTTTGATCCCATCGTATTCAACTACTCCGGGATAGAGATATGAATAAATTAAGAAAAACACTTAAAATCTATGTTGGTCCATTTTTTGAGATCAAACACCCGCTCAAGGATTATGCAGTACTTGAAATGACTAGAATTTAAAAATATGATTTATGAGAGCAGTATTCGAGTTCCAACTTCAACTGAAGACAGGTGTCAGTTTTCTAATACAGAACGGATCTTCATGATACTTTCATAGTCCTTGAATCTGTCACTTTCAAGGAGATCATGAGGCTATTTAGTATACACATTTTTACAAGAAAGAGTCTAAAACGTATTCCAATGTAAAAATATGAACCTATGATACTTTATTACGCAAGTCTTAACACAAATCAAAAGACAAAGATATGAACCAAAATACGCTGATGATTCATCTTATACGCGAAGTGAACACAACATGTATCGATTCAATCAAACGTATCGACCTGCTTAAAAGAACTTGGTCCGATTTCTCAAAAATAAGTTTTCAATGACATATGAAAGATGACCACTAACGAGGTCTAAGTTTCAAATTTTAGCTGAATCGGTCAAACCATTTTAATTTCATGGATAATTTTGAATTTCCAGAGATGCTTATGTTACTGTGTAAAACTAATTATGATTACCATAATCAGACACATTCTCATGCATATCTCCAAAATGAAACATAACTCAGCCGTGAAATTTCACTCAGGTTATGAGAAAAATTTCAGCGACATTTTGGTACCAAAATCTCAAAAAGGTTGAACAAATGTTTAATGCAATCGGACTCTGTTCCTTTAATATTAGCTAATCTTAATAAGATTGGATCCTAAAATTATGATATGAGCCCAGTAGATGTTCCCCCTCATATTTTAATGTGTTTAGACGTTTCAATCCAACGTTACTTTATATTACGTTGCATCACCAATGGTAAATCTTCTAAGATTAACAAATCGGAAAACGTTGATTTCTAGTGGGTTTTCTTTAAAAATGAGCCATTAATTTTGAATCAGCAATCAAAATAATTCTTTGTGTAAAATTAAGTGTATAATCTATTGTAATACTATACCGTCATAATGAAAACGTTTTAAAATCAAGATACACGATGAAAATTACAATAAGCTATCATAGTCACAAAATCCCAACTTTCCCTAAGATATTCATTAAATTTAATCGCAATATGTCCGGTACAATTTAATCATTGACATTGATGCATCGTTTTTTATTTGGACAATTTAGTGGGAAGCTCTTAAGCCTATATTTAAAGCACATATGACTTAATTTTAGGAAAATGGCTAGGAGGTTATAATATGTTTTCATAATTTTTTTATTATTTGTTCAGAATAAAACATTATGTTGCAGTGTAGCATTTAAGCACTGTTCAAATGACCGTAAGACATTGTTTGTCATTGTCTGTTATATTATCATGATATCTTACATTTATATATATCAAGGTTATCCAATTATTCTCAATGCGAGTAAGTCAAGTTAGTCGTGTATTATAAACAATCAATTTAGTATTTAGCTTTCAAAATGCCAGATTTTAATATAAAAAGAAGTTAACAATGGATTTAACTTAACAGGAATTTCTCAAAACATCGTCTGAAATTTATTAAAATTATTAATTACAATTTACATGCGTGTGTAATAAATACATTTATTCAAACAATAGCAACGACATTAAATATCACGCTTCAGGGAAAATTACTTTCTGATTTTCTTTCTACTGCACCTTTATGGAAATCACAAAAAACTGTTCATGGTGTAACAAAACGAAGTTTACAGTTATTAAAGTGCTACCATGTCAAAAAGTACAATACCTTCTGCAAATTAATTCTAAATGAAAAATAAATAAGACAATTTTCCTTCCATAATAATAATAAAAAGAGGAATAGATGTTATGATGCATTTTAATAAAATTATGGTGCATTTTGTAAATTGTCTCTGTGTTCGTCATCTGTTGCTGATATAGACTTCGTAACATTAGACATTTATATATATTTTTTTGCAAAGGTGACCATTTTTAACCCTCGTCTACCAAAGGGGGGGGGGGGGGGGGATGAAACCCTGGAAAATTTTAAGTCGCCATTTTGAAAAATAAATGCATGCTATGAAGCTGAAACTTGCCGGGTATGTTAGAATTATCATATCCCTTCTTTATTAGCAAAAAACTCGATGAAAATCGGTCATTTAGAACTTTTATAGCAACATTTTGCCAAAATCCCGATTTTCCGATCCGAACGAGCTTTATGACGTCATAATTACGTAACGCCTTGGCCGATTTGTTTTGATCTTGGTATCATTGGATAGGGGAGGACTATAATACCGATCTATTTATAGCAAAACAAAAACAAAAAACCGTTCCAAAAATTAAGGGGGGTTGCAATAACCTCTCTTTGGGTAGACGTGTTACAAAAAATAGCCTGGGTAGACGAGGGTCATCTTCTTTAAATATTTGAACAAGAAAGATCTTAAGGTGCATTTACATTGCTACGACATGGCCCTCGACGTAGGGTAACGTATTCCAAAGTCACAAAACCTGGACCACGGCAACAAGTGACGAGTGGGTGCTGAAAGAAACGCAGACTTACTAATAAACTAAGAGTATTGCGGTGGCCAACGAGATCTTAACGGCATCAAATCTCATTAACAACTTTTAAAACTTGTAACTGAAAGTGACCGATAGTAACGGCAACCTGCGTAGGTTAGAGGCGTGTGCCAACGTGAACTGACTTTAACTAACGAGGAACGGTGTAATGAAATACAGCGTCCGTGTGACTGAAATGTCCTAGCTACTATTAAATTGTGTAGAACGTACTTGTACATGTGCGATCAATAAATCATCGATTGCGACTTATTCCGTGTAGTTCAATTAGACCCGGACTCCTGGTTATGGGGGACACTCAGTCTTATTACACCGGCGTAACATTCAAAATTGCAATTCGCAGGTCTGCGTTGCTTGTCGTAATGTAAACGCACCTTATATATTTGTCCATCCTGCTGCACACATTGGCTTTTTTGCCATTTGGATTAAGACTAAATTAGGTTGCTGACTCTAACTAATACCTGTAAGATCACAATAAATTATAAAATAATCAAATCATATATTTAATCAGTAGTGATTGCCCAGGAACGTGTTATCCAAATCTTTTTTTGTTAATTGACATATTTGTGTCACGAATTGGTGAATTTTATATAAAATGTTACAACATTGTTTCTAATGCATCTGATTATTCAATTTGACGATGTTCAATTTTAATTGTGCACTATATGAACATCGTAAATACACAACAATAGAGGAGAAAACAAGGTTGTTGCTGACGGATGACAAATATCATCAGCAAATGCACGAGGTGTGGCACCTACAAGGTTGTAGCCCATTGAACAAAGTAAGTATCTGACTTGAAAACGATTTCCCTGCAAAACTCAACAACAAGCAATGAGTTCAGATTGAATGGATGACGACAAGGAACTATTATAGGTGATGATTAACTGTGTGGGCCGTACCCAAAATAGCAAATTTTGGTTGGCCCAACATTTTGCCAATGTTACACTCTTAAAATTATCTTACTCTTGTTGAGTAAAAAAATACTCAACGGTCACAGCTCATTTCTCAACGATGGGTAAACTTTGCTCAACGTTGAGTAAGATGTTCTCAACATTGAGTAATATTGACTTAACCGAGTAAGATTTTACTCAATGTTGAGTAAGATTTTATTCAACAATGAGCTGTGACCTTTTTACTCAACAAAGAGTAAAATAATTTTTAGAGTGAAGCCGATTACATTTGGCCAACGTTCGAAAAACATTGGCATTCAGTCGCAACACAAGTATTAAATAAGCAAGTTAAACTAGAAGTCGAGTCCAAAAATTCCCAGTAATTGCAATTCATATAAATGTTAAGGCTTTTATCAAGGAAACCCAACTTGGTACTCTTTACCAAGTAAGCTAAATGAAGCTTATTTCCAACTTGTGCCCGTTTTGTTATTATATTCAGATTTTGAGCGCAGAAGGAAGAGGAAAAATCTGCGAAAGCGAGCATGGACAGATATGTAAACCAAGTGAAAATGACCATTGGCTGACTTTGCGGTTGCTTTCAGCTGGACGGTCACAAATTTGATACTCTTTATATCTCTTCTACTCCTTCAAGCTTTATACAGAAATATTATCATGCTTTAAGTTAATTGCTGCTGGTGCCATCTAGATATTTTACTTTGTTTTGTATAGTTTTATTATAATCAGGTCATACAGTGAAAGGCTGATTTTTCAAGAGGAAATATAATAATTATAACAAACATAATGCAATTAGATATTATACTTAATTCAATCATGTTGTCATATCCATGTATTAGTGTCATTTATATATTAAACCATCTCAAAAGTACATAATGGGTTAATTAATGAAGATCTATATTGCATGTTACAATTAGAACGGTGTATATCAAGTGGTTTATGGCAACATTGTGATAAATCATTTTTTATTATTTTAATGGATTTATTGACCAATTCGAGGGCAAAAGTACGTATGTCTTTATTACGCAAAAATGAGTAATCACTGTTTCCAAATCAAGGATAAAAATACATCAAATTGATTTGTTGAAATTTGACAATATGTTGATGTAACATCATCAGTCAAATGTCGAACAATGGTTGAAAATTATATGATACTAAGCTTTCACCTTTTCAAATATATTAAAAGTGTCAAAGGGCTGTAAAACATAAAAGTATTGATTTTTTTAAAGTACTTTAGTGCTGAAGTATTCATTCATTTGTGTACTAGTACACGGTTGCTCATATAGTTGGAATAAAACTATTTTTACCACTTTTTTATGTAAAGGTCAATTTTTAAGGAAAATATCTGGAAACTTATGTTACTTTTGGTCAGATTTGATAGGTAATCTTGTTGGGTGTGAAATGAAACTCCGAATGTGATCAATTTTCTCATGTACTAGTAAGGAGTGATAAGCAGGTGATTAAATGTCTTGATCACGCTTGACTGCACCAATAGAATGCTTAGAAGCAAAACACAAAATGATCCTTCAACGCCTATCAATTTACAAAAATAGGGTTGTGCTGAACGTGGAAAGATCCCTGGCGGTATGTGACATCTTAAAAGTTTTTAAGAGGTTTGTAAGATGTCATATACCGCTGCCTGTTTTTCTAAACTGGGTGGCGTTGAATTATCAGTTTGTGCTTTGCTTCCAAGCATTCTCTTGTTGCAATCAAGCGTGACCAAGACATTGAATCACCTGCTTATCACTCTATTACAGATAAACATTCTTTAAGGCCATACAACTTGAGTATTGGAGTGACCTTGAGCAAGGCGGGGTCAAATCAAATTTGACCTAAAAATGACGTTTTTGACCCATTTGTGTTGTTACCCCCTTACATGAAAAAGTTTATCACATTCGGAGTTCAATTTCACACCCAACAAGATTACCTATCAACTCTGACCAAAATCAGCATAAGTTTCCAGATAGTTTTTTATAAATTGACCTTAACATAAAAAAGTGGTAAAAATATTTTTATTCCAACTATATGAGCAACCGTGTACTTGTAGTCATTAATGGTATGTGTCGACTACTAAAAAAACCCGGTTTGCGTAGTATATATATGCGCACTCGACATTATCCACAAATATTTGATTCAAAAACGATAACTTAAATAGGCAAAATAATGATAATAATATGATAATATATAATAATGTGAGTATACTTTTGAATAGATTGATGTCTTATATGTATAAACAACTTGTTTCTCGAGACACAAATGTACATTTAAAAAAGTTGACTTCATCTTAGGCGAAATGTTTTTGCGTTGAATTTTATACATTATATATTATCAAAATTAAGCCAATGACAAAACAATAAGGACCACTTTTAGAAATTCCTGATAGTGTCTTAGATTGTTCCTCTTCTTTACGTTTAGGTTTAGGTATTATGTACCTCCGAAGCTCCAATCAGCCGTTAAGTCGCCAACATTTATATTGCAGTACCATACCGGTGAAAGTTGTAATTCTGTAAAACATTAGTTTTCTAGAATTTATAATTGCAGCTCAAGAACTGACAGAGTGTCACTGCCGCAAAGCCCGGCAAGAAACCAACGTGGATATTTTCGAAACATGTTTGCACTTCAGCTTTACTGTACTCACTTTACAAGGGAACAGCCGAAGTCTTGGAGAAAAAAGTGTACTGCAATAAATAAACACAGAAAGAAAGAAAGACAGAAAAGAAGGGAAAGAAAGAAAAGAAAAAAAGAAAAAGAAAGAAAGAAATAGATAGATATATACAAAGATAAATAAATGAATAAATTAATTAAAAACTAAATTAATAAATAAATAAATGCAACAAATTTTTGATTCGCTGCATTTACAAAGTTTCATCTGAATAAAAATAAGTATGGTATCTGAAATTATCTGAAAAAGAAAGAGAAAAGATGAAATAAGTTATGATAAAATGCTATGTATCTAGTATTATCAAATAAGTCATGCCAGGGCTGACACTTTTCTAAAGTTATCCGCCCGACAAGAAATTTAACTGCACAAATTTTCACAATTTAAAAAGCAAGCCATCAATAAACTCGAAATTTGCTACAAATAGCGCAAGTGTGTGAGTTTTTCACAAAATATAGGAACAAATGTGGCTATATTTGTATTCTAGAAAATCTAACTCAAAACTTAGAGTATACATAAATCTTTACTCGCAATTTAGGGGAGGCAACTTTCAATTGTTACCCGTCCGACACCAAACTTACCCGCCATTGGCTGTCTGACGGGTGTTAATGTACAGCCCTGCATAGCGCATTACCTTTTTATGTTAATTTGAACTAAACAAAAGGGTAGAGTGTTTAACCAAAAATAGGGCTTAATACATTAAATTATTTGGACTTACACATTGTTCCAAATTAATGACAGAATGTCTTCCAACATTCGGAAGGCTTTGACGCAAGAACCATGACGAAATGGGTTTTGAGTCAAGACGCACAACTATTAGGAGAAACGCATAATTACCTCTTTTGAAGTAGTCTTTATAATGATAGAGGCCCTGACGCAATTTTAAATACACTATACATCATCTATCTTTGAATCATGACTCAATATTTTTCTGCATCATGATGCAAGACAATTGCGTCAAGCCCTTGCATATGACTCAAAGGCTTTCGTCATGAATTGAGAACCGGGCCTTACATGCTTAACAAATCTTATTATGCCATGTTTGACAGTACCGTTTCGTAAGTGCCATTATAGAGCCCGATAACTTAATAGCACACTTTTTTCACACATGATGTCATGAAGCAGCCAAACAATATCCAAGCTGATCGGAAATGGCAAATCTGAGGAGAGTTCTATTGGTATGATGCATGATGATAAGGGATACTCAGCGACTAAGAAACCTGAGTTGCTCGGTTATGTTTTCGAGGAATTAATAAGATTTTATTTCAAGGACACATTTAGGTAAGTACACACAGACGAAGACCCAAGTTGACAACCATATAAGCAATTCAGCATTTTCATATCTGATTTGGGATATGAAGACATAAGATATGAGAAAAGAATACGTCTTAAAGGTGTGTGTTCCGATCGCTTTCTCTCACAAAATGAAATTGTATATTTTGATACCACATTTAAAACGCACATTTTTTTCATAACCTTCATGTACATTTTCACGCTTATATTATGTTTTGTTGATGAGATACGGTCAAAAAAAGTTCTGAATTAATGGAATATTTTGTTAACAAAAATAAATATCCTATATGTTTCTATGGGCACACTCAGACACATATTTGCCTGTAGTATTTATTTGGCTCAAGATATGCGAATGAAACTTTATGATTGCTTTATATAGGTGATGACCCTTCATTCAAATATGGAAAAAGAGTATGTTAAATTTTTCACCAGTTGGGAAGTTGTCGTAAACGTAACCTTGGAAGCATGTTTGCAACTGAAACTGTCGCAATAATAATAGAAGACAGGAACACGGAAATGTTAAGCCATCAAATACACAGAGTTTCTGATATCAATTTCCCAACTTATAAAATCAACATTTAGACTTACACGAAAACGTAAGAAGGCCACAAATCCTATAAGAACGATCAGTGGGATTTATGTTGTTATTTTAGTTTAAAACTAAATTTTCCCTTTCAATATAAATATGGTTTTTGGAGTAATAGATACGCAGTTGATATTTGAGTATTTCATTGAACCGGTTTCACTGATTGTGTACCGACACGATCGATGTAAACATAAAAAGATTTTGTTCAACTTGCCAAAGAATAAAGGAATGCTTAACATTTCGAACACTAATTTCGAAAGAACACATGTCTTCCTTTAAAACAGGTGTTCAAAATGATAATTATGAACAATGATGTTGAAAATTGAACACATGAAAACATTCTTGGCGCTCGTGTTCATGTAGGTGTTCAAGCATCCAATGTGTTCACAAATTTATATTTTTAATGCCCACGTTCAAACTAGAACCTGACGTCTGATGTATTCAAACCCAAAATGTTCGAACACGTATCAGGTGTTAAAAACTTAATAAGTGTCAAAACATTTGTCATAATACAGATTTATAGGAAACATATGAGCAATGTAGATTTTTTCTGAAACTTTGAAATGGTTGTTTTTTATGTTATAAACATCATACACTTTAATAATAATAATAATAATAATAATAATAATAATAATAACTGGTTTTTGTATAACGATTTTCCATTTAGATCAAACCGCTCATGATTCGCTGCAGGTATATCGTCACAATCATTTAACTTCATTTAGGCGTTTTTCGGCCTTTACAAGCGCATATCCTATCGGTAGTTAGATTGTAATATGAACCCTTTATGCAGCTTCCCATATTCTGGGTGGGGGTAGACTATGATTAACAAATCTGGTGACAGTTTTAAGTGTAGGAGGAAGACCGGAGTACCCAGAGAAAAACCTGCGAAAGCGAGTATGGACTGAAAACCAAATGCACATACAGCGCCGGGACCGGGGATCGAACCCACGACAGTCCTATGGGCTCATTGTTGCAAAGCGAGGGAAGTACCGCTGCGCTAACTCGCTTCCACATGAAATACAGTATAATGAGAAATGTTACATTATCACTACAATACAACATTTAGGTAATTACAAAATATTACATGTAGGCTAGTAAATATGTTGTTTGACGTAGACAAAATAGCAACACAAGATTGATATGACCATTCACATTTTTGGCTTTAACTCCAAAACCATATTTCAAACATAAGTAAAAGTATACTTTTTCTACTTCCTTATGATAAGAGGAACATGTTAGTGTGGTTTTGAACAATATTTGATCAATTTTGAAATTTCACCTATTGTTTTGGCAGGCATTTTGTTTTATGCAAATTAAACACTTTTGACAGGCTTACATTTTCCTACATTCTGAATATGTTGTTCAGGAGGTCTTCAGCAGTTAATTTCAACCAAAAAATCTTGTGTTGCAATTTTTTCCACGTACTCCCATGAATTTTCATAGGTTGACTATTTTAATGGTTTTGTTGTGTCTTTCGATTTATTTCAATATAATTCTATTTGATGCAATTTAAAGGCATATATATTTAAACATTTTACATTGTTTTAACTACCCATAAATCTTTATTTTATAAGCGTATAATTATTTTTTCATTTATCAAGTATATTTACACACAGGCTAATCTTTGAATAACATTAAATTACCTTAAATTCCTAATCGAGGTTCAATATTTATTTATAACATTCGGCTGAAAGCCAGGCTAATCCCAATAGTGCATATGCATTAAATTCAAGGGACGCCTCCGTGGTGTGAAAGATAGAATAATGGAAAGAATTTTCGATTTTAGATGCAGGAGGAAACCGAAGTGCTCGGAGAAAACCTGCGAGGACGAGTATGGATCGACAACCAAATTCACGTACAACCTAGGTCCGACCGGGAATCGAACCCGGGTCGCAGCGGTGAAAGGCGAGGTCAGAAACGCTACGCCAACCCGTCCTCCCAATATTAATGAATGCACTCAAAGGATAATAAAAAGGATTTTAAAAAGGCCACGGTTTCTGATCATTTTCTTGAGCAGAACATTCTACTGTAGGTCATTTACGAAAAGAGTCCTTCCAGACATAAATTACTGTATGTACATTGATTTGAAAGAAATACATTAATCAAATGAAACGAACAAGACAATGCAGTAATTGAACTAAATAGATACTTGGAACTCTTACGTGATGTGAATTATCTATAGTTTAGTCCACAGGTAAAGTGCACTTGGCTTTGTGTGTTATGGGGACCAAAAATGGGGTTAAGAAAGGTTAGCATGAAAATGTACTGACACTGTGTGTTTCCATTAACTGACACAAAAAGAGAATAAAAGTCACATTGTTGGATTTTCTTCAGTTCTATAATAGTTTTGTACTACATGTAACAGTCTAAGGAGACTTGTCTATACAATATCTTAAGTGAGAGCAAAGTGTTAAGAGGATACATGTATTTTATAGATCTTTCAGTAGCATGCAGTGGTCACCCTGGTTATTAAAGTATCTATACGGATAAGCAGCATTGAAGTGTTATTGTATATACTTTACTGGATAAAGACTTCAGTTTTGGATTTTACTTTATGTTACTGGATAATTCGCAATTGTTTATTGTCCATTTTGTTTCATGGTGTTGTTACTAAGACGATCACGTTATTATCTTGGCATGTCGCATATTACATAAAAATAGGCCATGAACCTACATATTTGAGGTTAATTATTTGTCAAACATTGTGCTTTTTTCGCACGGTAACAACTCATTTAACAAAGATAATCATTATTCAAAAAAAAACGTGTTTATTTCTCCTTTTTAAAACACCTTTTCTGTAACTCTTGAATTAACAAAAGCTCAATCTAAACATAACATCCAACTGAAGATCATTACTATTCAACTTGAAGTGTTTTTTGACTGTCTAAATGTTGGTTGATATTTTAGTTAAAGTGGTCAAAGAAAAATAAACAAAGTGTACGCTTTATTCATCATTGTTTTAAAAGTGTCGAATTATAAATTTTGTGCTTTTAGACAATTGAGTTGTAAAGATGATCATTATGGAAGAATAATATAATTTAACAAGAGAAAGTACTCTCCTTAACCCATAAAACACGTGTTTATATAATAAAAAAAAGTTGAGAATGTGTTGTGTTCCTTTAACTGTGACGGAAAAATCACATAGTAGTCAAACTATTATTAGTATAGAATGTATATGTCGGAGACAATCGTAGTTTTAGGTCCTTGTTTTAATTTAAGTAATCTCAGACATGAAGGTTAGTTACAGTATGAAACATCAAGCATTATAAGTACATTGTGTTG
>JXSR01S002503.1:168154-185475 GCA_000969725.1 Ophiothrix spiculata
TAAAATCCCGGAAGTTTTTAAGTCGCCATTTTGAAAAGGTTATGCACGCTATAAGACTCAAACCTTTAAATCATGTTAGAATCATCATTTTCTTTCATAATTAGCAAAAAACTGGACAAAAATCCATTATTTAGAACTTTTATAGCACAATTTTGATTTTGGTGGTCACTTTTGCCATAATGCAAATTTGCCCGATTTTCCAATCCGAAAGTACTTTATGACGTCGTAATTACGTAACGCCTTAGACGATTTTGATGATCTTGGTATCGTTGGATAGGGGAGGGTAATAGCTATCTATTAATGGCAAAACCAAGTTCATAGGGGGTTCCGTTCTAAAACATTAGGGGGGTTGCAACATCCCATGCATCTATACTTCGGAGATAGGTAAAGTATACAATTTCTGTTTCCTCAGAAAACACCATGGATTTGTTTATAACATGATTTAACCAATTTTGAAATGTCATCCACTGCTTTGACAGCAATTATGTTTTGTGCAAATTAACCAAATTTGACAGACTTACATTTTCCTACAATTTTGATATGTTGTTCGGGAGTTTGTCATCAGCTTATTTCAACCATAAAGCCATGTATAACAATTATTTCCGTGTATCCCATGAATTTCCATCGATTGACTAATCTATTACATTCAGTTGTTACACTTTTTGAAGAAAAAGCCGTGTTTTGTTAGAAGAAAAAAAAATAAATGTGACGTGCAAAGAGTAGACACTTCAATAATCTGTACCATATGGAAACACGACTTTTCCCTTTATCGCGTATGCAATTAAACTAAACTATGATGTTAATTATAGTGGAGATGGTTTTAAGAACTTCTTAATTCATAAGCTGTTTTTTAAATGGGCCGTTGATGATACCAACTAAGTGATATATGCAAACCAAAGAATGTGTCGAATTTTTTAGATTTCGCGTTTACCTTAAAGGTTGTAACGATATTTAATATCTACTTGTGTTTTTATTTCGTAAAGGGGTTTTGCGTACATACAAAACTATAGCCAAAGGGCGTCTATCATATTTCGTGTATGTTCTACTTTCATACAAGAACAGATTTCAGAGATGTGAAACTACAAATGTTCAGTCACAATAAAGCATTAATTTCCAAATATTTAGATCCTAATACCTGTAGCTCTTATTTCAATAAGCTCTTATGCAAAATCTGAAACTTTTTAGGAGATTACGGCAATCTTATATATATGTAGCAATTCTTTTGACTGACCAACTATATCTCAAGCTTCCAACAACTTTAATACATGCAATATACCAAAAGATTCTAAAACTGTAGCTGAAATTTATTCTTCTAAATATTATACCACTATTTCTCATGTATATTCTGCAATTAATGGTTATCGTATTCTACCTGCAACTCTTTTTCCCAAACACACTGGTTCACTTCCACGGGAAAACCACCGGATTATAGGTTGGCAGGTACTGATGAAAATGCAAAGTCGCTCGTTATACTCACAATATACTAGGTTGAGATATTGGAAAGAAATTTCTGACTTACCAGAGCGTTTCATATAATATTCAAAAGCTTTACAAAAATGCCGCCGCTTTATAAATCATGTAAAATGTAGGTCGTCGGCTCCAAAATCGAAAGATTTACAAACGTGCAAATAATAAAATTATTGAATCAAAACATTCAATTAGTAATGAACGCCACAGGAAATGTATTATCCAAATCTGTTCACATTTATAAGAAAATAAATCACTTTGTACGATTCCTGTGAGAGGTTTTATCACTTTTCTTCACTATTTTCCTCCGGCACTTGCTTCATTTTTTACTTTACTGTGCAAAGCTGTGTTTTTACGCTGTAATCACTTTTATAAAGAGCAGTGTCAATTATTGATCGGAAAGAGTCCTAGTTTTACATCTGACTCAAAATGAGAGATTTAATCTGTTATGTCACAATTATTTTCGTCCAGAAATTCGCCTTTATTTGGAAGTGACTGGTTAAAAATACTGGTCAACAAATTGGCTAATAATTAACGCATATTCTCTTATAAAATGCAAACAAAAAACAAGATCATCAACCACAAAACTGGTCACTTAAAGGGACTGGCCTAGATCCTGTCCGCTGATTTTCTGACTATATATTTTTTTCACATGAATCGATAGTACATGATTATACTAACACATCCTACAGTAGTTTCCACTAAACTTGTGTAACAGAGGAGAAAATGAAATTATTTACCAACTGTATTTTTGTCGCCGGCGACAAAAAATGTTTGAAAAAGTGTTTCTAGTTTCCGATCTTAAAAAAAGCTTGTTTCTACACCTGTGATGGGTAAACAAAATTATTTTTGATAAAATTGTTTCTCTTTTGATATGTATTAACTTATCTCCAAGAGCTTCATTTGATCTTTTATATTAAAATCCAGACTGAGGTACAAATTTAGGATTTAGAAAACACTGGATAGTCACACCACCATCACATATAGATATATTGCAAATCAATTTGCTGTCAATTTGAGCCATTTCTGTGCACTGTTGTTTGAGGTGGACATTTATTCATTTTTAACCAAAAATTATATTTTTTCTTCACAGAAAGTTGAAAAAGCAGAACAAGTAACTTGAATGTGTTGCATAATAAAGTTTTGAACCCATTCTCAAAGTTTTATTCCACTTTGGTTGGCATTTTGTTAATTTTTGAGCTCATTTTTTGGTATTTTTTGTAAATTCAGATATGTGCAAAAATGAGGGCGCTATACATATTTCAAATTATTGATTATATTTGATTATCGATTATGTTATTTGATCTGTGAAGATTTTGGCTAAAAATGATAAATACAATTTTGTTGACGTCAGATGCTTCATTTGCATGCCTAATTTCAGTAGTACACACCAGTGTATCCTTTCTACATCCAAAAATTAGTTTTTATGAATAGCGCCATCTATTTCGACACTTAAAAATTAAATGTCCTTATTTCTATTGGGTTCAAACAACAGTGTGTGTACAGTTTTGTACTTGTTTTGATTTCACTACACTTTTCAGCTTTATTTAAAGCATTTCCATAAGTTTTTAATTCTAAGTTGAATCTAGGCTAGTCCCTTTAATGAACGAGCCGTAAGTGCAGCCAACTTCATTTTGTGCTACAGTTGAAGTTATATGTCAAGGTCGTAATTTGCCGAAATTTTGGTTTTTGACATATTTGCAATGCTTGTGCTTGCTTCAAAACCCAAAATAAATTCAATTCAAGAAAATGACCAGAAACATGAAATATATCTGTATATTTTGAGGACAATTAACAGAAAATATTGAACTATTATCTCATTTTTACATTTTATTCCCTGAAAACCTTTGACAGACCATAACTTGACTTGAAGTTTTTAATCTTTATAATATGTATTTGAAAATATTAAAAAAGTGAACATGACAAGAGACTGGATTTACGGCTGGTTTGGAATAAACGATCTCATTTGATATTCCTAACCTGAGCGTCAAAAACTATTTTCATCATACTACGTTCACTTACATTATTAAAATATTAACAGCTACTCAGCTTTGAGTACAGGCACAGGATAACACGTCTTTACGTAAGATTATCTTTTATATGTATGAAAAGTTTTGTTTCAAACGTCACGGTGCTTTAGTCTTCTTCATCAATGAAAACAGTACTTAGCGACATGAAATATCAAAATTCAATATTTCGCTTCAGGAACAATTACCTTCAGCTTTCTTTTCTTCTGCATGAAAAATGACAAACTATTATACATAAACAAAATATTGATTCAGTTTTGAAGTCAAAAGTATGATGATTTCGTGCATACTAAATCTGTTTGCTGTTTTTCAGAGTCAACGCCGATGTAAAAATAATTTAAAAACTGTTGATTTGAAATTTCTACTTCACATTAATATCAGAATGCTAACAAATTTTTCGACCTGGAATACCTTTATGACGTCATCATTACGTAACACCTTGACCAATTTGTTTACGATCTTCATATCGTTGGATAGATAAGGACCATACCTATCTATTGATAGCTAAACCATATTCATAGGGGGTTCCGTTCTAAAAATGTAGGGGTTTGCAACAACAACCTTTGGTTGGACGTGTTATATACATTCTTATTTGAAAGATAAAATTAAAACTATGTATTAATATGTATTTCTATAGAATATATTCTATTATATTCTCTGTATGCTTGGTACGGTTCAAATACCAAGGACTTGCATAACACGACTTCCCATCAAGTAGTTGGTCATGTGTTTATGAGACACTATAGGCTAGATTCCTTTTGCTCGGTTGCGGTGCGTTTTGCACTGTAATGGTTCTGGTAGTGGTATAATTTAAAGCACACGATTGAATGGAGATGAATTGTATCAGGTTGGAAGCTGAGATTCAATTATGTCCGTCCGTTTTTCATGTAGATTCATTTCAGCATCGTCTCTAATTGAAAAGTTTCCGCATGACCAAAACGCATTCAAAAACAGACCGATTCAGGTAAATGCATGGGTTTCCGAATAGCCGCACCGCAAACGGACCAGATAAAAGGAACTACTCTCGCTAAAAAACATTATATCGATTCAAAACACATCGTATGCGGAACGCATGCGGATTCGCATTGAAAACGGACGGTCAAAATGTTATTTCAGCTTGAACCTGATCCTATTCAATCATATGCTTTAAATGGTGATGGCTTACCCCGAAAGGGGAGACTTTTAAAGATGATATCAATTTTGATTTTATCATTTCATCTGTTACAGCATTTTCTAAGCTTTAAAACGACACCTTACTTGTTGAAATTGATCAAAGCGATCAAATTTTACAACTGAAAATCTGCTTGAAATTCTTGAAAAGTGTTCTGTCGCAAATTCCCCCTTTTCGGGGTGAGTCATCACCATTACACAATTACCATTACCCTTACAGTGCAAAACGCATTGCAACCGCAGCGCAAACGTATAAAATGAATCTGACCTTATTGCTTCATCAGGAGTATTTTCGTCTGGATACATAACAAATATGTTTGAAACACTAAACGTGAGACACCGGCACTGGACAACATCGGCGTTGCTTAAGTGAGACATTTAGCTAGATCAACATGTACTGTCACGAATCAAACCATTCCAAAGGGACACTTGTCTAAATGATAAGACATGTCACTTCAAAGTAAGGATTTGTACAAGTTTTAACTAATCATATGTTGCAATAATCTATCAAATTGTAGTCTGTAATAGCGTTTTAGTAATGTTCCACTTTTTATTCTATCTAAGGCTGGGGTAGACTTTCAACTAGCGTGAAATGTTTTTGTACTCTAACTCTCGAACTAAATGAATAAACCATATAAAAGTATACATTTTTAGAAAGGAATATTTACCCTGAACATATTGGTGATATTGGTTTTGGACCAAAAATGTCGATTCTGGCAAAAAATGCCCAAAACCTAAAAAATTTGCATTCATGAAATTTTGAACTTTTTGCTTTTTTGGAATTTAGAAACAATAATATAATAATAATTATAATACGACAGCTTTTATAAAGCGCATTACACCGAAGTCCCTTAGCGCATTACAAACAACGAAATACAAAACAAACAATAATATCAAAGATTAATCATTACAAAATGCAATGGTAAATAAATATGTTTTCAAAGCAGATTTAAATTGTAACATTTCGCAAAAAAAGCAATCAATTACCCGTGAATAATTGCACTTTCCGGCATAATTGTCCTTCAAAACGTGTGATATAGTTTTATACTTAAACATTAATGCGTTTTATGTCAAAAAACGAAATTTTATCTTTTCACCATATTTTTACTTAAGCAGCCATTTATTCAGAATCTTCAATCGCGACTTTCCGCTCATTTTGCCAGAGCACAACTCATATTGGCGGGGATTTTATATTCGAAAATTGAAATCCGTTTTTCGGCCGCAATTTTGAAACTAAACGACATATTTTCAATACTTTGGTGTTTTCTGAGTTGAACTGACGCAGTCTACACCTGGCAAAATTTTTAGAGGAAAATTCGACCGGGAACATGTACCCCCTCCTTATGCACTAACTAGATTCTAAAACACCTTATGCACTTAAGTGTTAAACTATACGTTTCTAAACATTTGTTTGTATGCAAATCGGACACTTCCATGTTTTAAACATATTAAGAACGTCCTCGTGACAAATTAAAAATAAATGACATAAGCTTTTCTTTGGTATCAAATATAAAAGAATGGGATGATAGTGATCAGAATTTGTGGGATTGCAAAATCTCTCCGTGTGGTTCTTATAACAACCAATTGTCATATTTGAAGCGTTTAGAATAAAAAGTACTTAAATCACATAATGCTAGTTCTGAGATATGAAAGTTTTAAGTTCTGAATTTTTTATAACTTTTAATTGCAACATTATATTATATTAACATATCACCGTATAGAACCATAACGTACGAATAACGTACACAAGTTTCACATACTGAACGTGTGCATAACGGACCACCAGAGTATGGATAACGAATTAAACGTATACATAACGGACAAACCGTACGGATTAACGAATACATGACGATCTACTATGCATAAATCAAAACAGAGTCCATTGGTAGATCATATTGTATAAGTGTATCATCTGTAAAGATGTAGAAGGCTGTATCGCCCGGGGGGGGGGGGGGCACCCAAGTTTGGTTTTGGTAGGGGTGTACGGCCCCGATATCTGAAACCCTAGTCTAGGGAACGAAAGATTGACTCTGAAAAGAGGGTCTAGAGAACTGAAGGGACCCAAAAATGACCCTTTTGGGCAAAATTTGGGCTCTGGAAGCAAACATTTTCGAAATTGAGCTTGAAATTGGGGTCTTGTGAACTAAAGGTTTTGCTTGAAATGGGTGTCTAGGGAGCGGCAGACAAGGTGTGAAAAGGGGGTCTTGAGGGCCTCACATACCCGTATCACCTTTTTTGGTCAGTGCCCCCCCCCCCGGGCTGTATCGATTATTGATTTTATGCAATCAATAATCCCTGTTTTGCACCTAAGTACTTCTGCCTCAACAAATAATTTTACTTTTCTTAAAACTAATGATTCAAACATTGTAAAAAATCAATTTAACATGTAAAAAAATGTACAAATTGGGCCTTGTTGAAAATTTGAATTCACTTGATCTCTTAATGATTTTGACTGATATCTCCTTAATACAACCCTAAAGAAGTGTATACATTTGTTATACTGGACAAGACAAGTAATTTGATATGTAACTCAGTTCCGAAAAGCTTTTAATTCACGTAATCTAAATATGGTACGTGAATTCACGTTATCTTACTTTGAAATCAATTGTATAGCAAACTATGGATACTGGAGAACATTTAAAAGCATTTTATATTGAATTAGACCTATTCTATTAATATAAACTCTGAAATCAAAAATTCTATTTGTAATTTTTCTTTTTTAAGTTTGGAAAAATTGACTTAAGTGCTCTTTTTCGACACGCTTCATGTCTTCTCTGTGAGAACTATTTTTGGAAAATATCCCCAAAGGCGTACATAAATTGTAATTCCCGTTATTTCTTTTGACTATGAATCTTTCGCAAAAAAGTATGTTTTTTTAATGTATAAGATCTTTTACATTCTGCACCGGATTACCTTACCAGCGCAATCGATCTGAAAGTCATACCGTATTACAGGTTAAATCAATTTTGAAGATTTGGGAAAGTGCTTCTTTCTCAAATTTATATTGCTAATAGATCTGCTGTTAAAGCCTGAGATCTATTTGAATTTGAAATTCTTTAACAGGAGTTATGACAAACATTGATGTTTGGGAACGCATTACTGTAATGGCTGTAATGGGCTTATCAATCACTTCCTTTCAAGAAATGTAAGCATCGACCCCTTCTTCGTAAGCAATATTTCAACTATAATTTGATGTTCTGGTCTTTTACTTAACAGTATAACGGGAAAAGTTGTTCAATTAAGGACCAGTGCTTTAGTTGATGTCATTTTTCATCCATCTATTTTGGTTGGACGGAGAAGAGATTCACCATAAACACGCAAAGAGGTTACTGACCATGTTACCGAGGTCCTCTTTTATTGAATCTAAAATATCAAACGTGATTTAAGGAAAGAAAAACATATTTTTGACTACTGATATTAAGATATCGGCAATGTTGTCTAGAAACGCTGTAGTGTAGGTTTCTGTATACTTAGAAACACTGTGTTGGTCTTGTTATATATTAAACAATTAGAGATTGGATTTTCACCAATAACTTTGAAATTTAGAGATCAACAACAACATAAATTCGAGATATATAATTTTAAAGCCGAAAAAGTTAAATATCGCAGCTTGAAAAAACAAACAAATTAAATACATAAGAAATAAAACAATACATTTTTATCCCTTCCAAACCCATAATCCCCCTTAAACGATCCAAAGATACGTAAACTATCCATAGATACCCTTATCAAAATTCATATTCGATATTCAATATTAAGATTCATATGCACTCCACGGATAAAATATTTTAAAAAGGCATGCTTCTGGGCGTCAGGTTACATTCGATGCAATTCAAGCATCAAACTGCTTATAACAAAACAGTCTACAATAGTCCATTTACCTGAACAAAATTAAATTCCGATTTGAAAAGAGAGTCCTTCTAGTACATTCATACAAAAGAAAGGTTTTAATCAAATGAAACGAAACAGACAATTCAGTAATTGAACTGAATAGATACGGTACTTGGAAAGCTTTACGTGATGTGAATTACCTACTGTTTAGTTCATAGTTAAAGTGCATTTGATTATCTTATACAATGCTTAGATAAAGAACAAAAGAGAGGTAAAGACTGATACGCATGAGAAATGCGCCAATGGTATATATTTCCATTAATTGGAGCAAGATAAAAACAAAAAGATACATACAGGTCACATTTTTTTTTATTTTTCATTTATCAATTTTTGTTTTCCCAATGGTCTTATTCCTTCAATTTACAATACTTGCATTTGAGTGTTCATTCGAACATTTTGATAATATCAATATTTTAATGTTTATTTTCAAAGCACGAAGGGGCCCATCAAAACTCAATCAACGTCCCTGAGCATTATTTAGAGCAATTGCAACAGGCCAGAACCGGCAGTTTTCTGGCGGTAAATCGCCGGCTGAATTTTGAAGTGCTCCCCAACATTCACCACGAAATTTGTATTTTTTTTTTAATATTATGTTAAAGAGGAGTTCCATCAAGTTTATACATGCAAATATGGCTGTTTAGACATTTTGTATAACTCTTGAACATTCATAAATAACCTAAATCAAGAATTGAACTTATTTTACCAAGTTGTTCTTTATATGTTTATTTTAGCACTCAAAGAGCTCTTTTATTCATGTGACTCGAGTAATTTGAGTGATCCTCGAATTAACCTTCGTCTATCCCCGCTGCATAAAAACGCAAAAGCAATTGGCATTTGGGTAACCTCTGTAACATCCTTACATCCTTTGCCGTAATTTTGATGAAAAAAATAGGGTGTATCACCTAAGTTGGGATTAAACTAGGCCATCAAAGTTGGGGCGTAGGGGGTTGGACGTGAAGCCCCGGAAAATTTAAAGTCGCACTTTGAAAAAAAAAAAATATGCATGTAATGAAGCTGAAACTTGCAGGGGATGTTAGAATTATAATTTTCCTTCTTTGTTTGTCAAAAAACCCGAAGACAATCCGTTATTTAGAACTTTTGAATGTTTGCTAGGGTGGCCATTTTTGCCCAAATCCCGATTTTCCGATCCAAACGAACTTTATGCCGTCATAAATACGTAACGCCTAAACCGTTTTTTGTGATCTTGGAATCATTGGATAGGAAAGGACCATACCTAACTATTGATAGCAAAGCTAGGTTCATAGGAGGTTCTGGTTTAAGAATTTACGGGGTTGCAACAACTCCCCATTGGGTAGACGTGTTACAAAAACTAGCCTGGGTAGACGAGGGTTAAACACATGTTAAACATAACAAAACTAGGTGAAGATTGTTATTATCCAACTTGAAAGTGTGTCTGTTTTCTGATATTTAAGCTAAAGTGGTTAATGAAAATTCAAGAAAATTTATTTTGCTTTAAGAGAATTGTATTACAATTGTCCATTTTGTGCTTTGACTGACAAGTGATTGTTAAACCTTTTTGTGGTTTGGAGACTATCTAACGTAACAAAATATTAAAATAATATAAATTTGTTGTTAGATATGCTTTTTCATTGACTATTAGTTGTTCTTATGCATATTTGTAATACAAATACACATTCATTATAAGTATTTGTGTTTGATGTGTTTAATTGGATTGGAATAAAAATAAAAGCACATCGCTACGTTAAACAACTACGGTATGTGATTAATCTTAAAATCCTAAGTAGCGACATGTGTAATGTTTCATTGACGCATATTTGTTTAAATACCATAAAGATAGGTCGATACAAGCGTTTTCTTAAAAGTGTAAAATCGAAGATGGTCGCCTTCGCCTTGCAAATGACATAAAATATACTAATTGAACCATGTATTTGCACTCTTGAACTTTGATCAAACATAATCTGGGTATTCTGTGCTAATAAAATATAAAAAACACCAAATTATATACATGAATACATACATGATTATACTGAATAAAAAAAATCAGCCTACCTTACCTGTTTTTACAAAGATTTTCTTCTTACTCTGCTGATGAATTAGGCAGGTTTTGTTTGTTGACAAGTTTGTTTCTATCTTGCTTCTTCTGGCAACACTTTGTCTTATATCATTTGCATACAATGATCGATTTTGATCAAACTTGATAAAGGAACCAGGGTCACATCCCATTTATGTCACTTGACACAAAGGGCCGGGCATATGTTATGTAAGGGTTTCGGGTGAAAAAAATTCATTTTGTGTGCTTTGCTTCCAAGAATTATCTTGGCGCAGTCAAGCGTGACCAAGACATTCAATAACCTGCTTATCACTCTAGTACAGATAAATATTCCATATAACCACTCGACTTGAGTAGTTTTTTTACCCATTTTGTTTTTGTTTCCCTCACTAGTACAAGAAAAAAATTGATCACATTCGGAGTTCCATTTCACACCCATCAAGATTACTTAACAAATCTGACCAAAAGCAGCATAAGTTTACAGATATTTTCATTATAAATTGACCTTTACATAAAAAAGTGGTAAAAGTATTCCAACGTTATGAGCAATCATGTAACTAGAGTATTAAACTGCAACTAATTCCAAAAGAATGTAGCAGTGTACATATCACTAAAGCCTAAAAACCTACGCCAAGTATAATAACTTTATGTACTCATTCATTTTATAATGCTACTTTCAGTTAATGGTTGGGAGTCTACGTTATTTAGAAAAGCACCCATACGGTTTATTTTAATCAAAGAAATAGTGGTTTTAAAATGTTTATTACAAACTTTTTTGCCAGGATTAAGTTTGTAACGTATATAAACCAGTCTTTGTAAAATAAAACAAGCGATTCTACGCGATCGTGAAACTAAAACTAATACAATTTTATGCGTTTTACTTAAACTAGACTAAAAACCATAATGAAACACAAACGTATACATTGGCATTTCATATTTTGACAGAATCAAAATGAATACAACATTTGAACGTGTATTGCCTGCGGGCTGTAACATGAGCAATCCACAATTTTGCTTTTTGTGAACTCGTCAAAACTGGAGCAAATATAACAGCAGTGTAACTGGCGCTCGAAATATATCAAACTGTATGACATTTGTATACATCAATAAATGATTCAACCAAAGTGTCAAGAGTCGAAGGATGCAATAAGGTAAGTTTTTTTCGTAGTGACGATTCGAAATATTAGACTTTTGTGTTTCAAATAATGTTTGTCGGAGTTTCTTACTACATGTATATATACGATGAAAGATTGTCAACCATGGCCCTAAATGCAAAGAAAGTAACAGTGATCCAAATCGTAAGGACGTAAAATAGCTTACATAGTTGTCTCTTGTCCTATTAAACGTCGCCGTAATGTAAGGTTCAAACCGTTTCATAGCTAACTGAACCGAATATTTTAGCTTATTTATTCAGTATGTTGTTACAATAAGGTTCCAAAAAGGGACAAGACAAGATTCAATCTAATAATACACGAAGTAAATATAACAAACGTACAAAGAACAAAATATTAACTTGAACCATAATGTACAGATCAGATGATACGGTGCAATGGTCAAAAATGGTCTACAATGTTCAATTACAAGATATTTCAATTAAAAAACAGAGATGATCCATAAAGTCTATATCTGTCAAATAGTTCATGGCTAGATTAAATGTTTTCATCATGTACCAGATACCTAGTGCCACAATTCTGTCTATATTTTATATATTTGATATCACATATATACAAAACGTATGCATTTATTCTTTTTTATACCTAGCCTTTGTTTATAATTAGAACATATGGTGGAAATGTATATAAGATTATCAGATAAAAAAAGATATGTAACATTTGGTAGCTCATGAAAACTTTGAAAACAAAACTTGCCACTCACACAGATCTGGAGACTATTGCGAATAATGATGCTAGTTATCTAGGGCATTGACTTTACAAATATAGTCTTAGCTTTTAGCGTTGAGGGAATTGCTTAAACGGTGATTGAAATAACTCCATGGAAAGATCAACAGCCGCATAAATTGTGAGTTAAAATATCATCACTATAGTACAATGATAATATATAAATAATATATGCGCTCGTGGTATTAAAAAAACCCATAGGACTCAGTCGATCGTCGTTAGATCAAGACCCTCTTAATCCAATTGGTCAATCACTTGAGCAAGGTAATTTGTTTCAATTGCTTTATCGACCTTAGCAATATTTGATCGCTATTATAAGATTGGAACATAACAATTTGTATTTGTATTGGCTCCAATAATAGGGTAATATTAAATTAAATTTCGTTAAAAGCGATTTACGGTAAATCCAGTGCATAAGGTTGTTGTTTCTAAAAAGAAGGAAACTATACTTCGGTTTGAAGCTCTGACAACTGGTTGTTTTTCTTATTTGCAAATATAAGATACATCAACTCAAATAGGTAGTTATCCCCTATACGACAATAATTTGCGTTTGTTTGTCTCATTACTATTATGTTTAGGTATTAATTTCAAGCTGGAATGAAGAAATAGATTCCCCCAAAGCTAACTATATAAGAAGCTGTTGAGTCAATGCCCTTACAAATGATATCGATATAAACACTGTCTCCAGGGCTTATGAAAAGGCGATTTGTTTTCATAAATCATACAAGTAATATCTTAATTAAAGCACGATATAAGGTAATGTTGAATTATTTATTACCTTTTGTCTAGTTACTGCATTAATAAGTTAAATGTCTAATCGTATTGGTGCCGATGTAGAAGATGCTAAAGATTGAGATTAGTAAACAGAATCAATGACAAATTGTCATATAACATCCCCAACAAATTGTCGCCAATATCCCCAAATCGCAAAACAAAAGTAACACCGGATATCTACGTTTTTTATTTTACATCATTTGCGGTCATTTTGATGAAAATAGTCGAGGTACCACCTTAGGTGGGGGTAGAGTAAATCATCAAAGTCCTTGTGTAGGGGGTTGGTAACCACCCTCTTGTAGAAAAAAATATGCATGCTAAAAAGTTTATCTTACAGGACATATTAGAACTACTATGAAATACATTCATTAACCCTCGTCCACCTAAGCTATTTTCTACTACGTCGTAACCTATGGGGGTGGTTACTACCCCTGTGAAAATGAATTTGACCATGGGCGTCATTTCATGAGGGGACAGGGGAACACGTCACCCCCCCCCCCACACACACACATTTTGAAGGGTGGGGGATACAATATTAAGTGTCCCCCCTACGTTTTTGAATACAAACGATTTATTTGCCCCCTGGACCCCCCTCCCCATACTTCAAAATGAAATGGCGCCCATGAATTTGACGCGCCTAAAGTGTGGTTGTTCTATACCATAGGACATTATAAGTTAGGGTATCTTCTTTCTATTGATACCAAAATCATGAAAATCAGTGAAGGCGTTACGTAATTATGACGTCATAAATTTCTTTAGGTCGGAAAATGTCGACGAAATCTGATTTTCGGCGAATATAAAAGAAAACTCGCTATAAAAGTTCTAAATATCGGATTTTTATCGGGTTTTTTGCTACCAAAGGAAATGGTGGTTATAGCATGTTCTGTAAGTTTAAGCTTTTTACCAAGCAGATATTTTATATAGGGGGGGGGGGGGGGTTACCACCCCTCCCCCCACGACTTTTTTGTTCGTCGATATTTTCGCAAAGGATGTAAAAACAATAACCCGGGGTCACTTTGTCTTGCGTTTTGGAGCAATCGACGACGATCCGTTAGGGGGGGGGGGGGGGGGGGGGCGGGATGCCCCATTCCTGAGGTGGACTAGGGTTAAAAGATGAAAATCCGACTTTTAGAATTTATAATGCAAACAAAAATGAATCTTTGCCAATTTTGGCCGAAAATCAGATTTCGGCAAAATAATCCGACCTGAAGTGCTATATGACATCATATAGTAATTACGTAACGCTTTGGCCAATTTTCAAGATTTTGGTATCATTGGAACGAGGGGTCCCTACCCTATACTATGGAATAAATCAACCGCACTTTTGGCATGTCGATTTCATTATAACCATGATAAAAGGGAGGGGTTAACCAACACCCCTTAGGTGACGATAGCTTAGGGGGGCGAGCGTTTATATTGTCTCCGGGATTTTGTTATTTAGGGCGGTTTTCGAGTGCTTACAGATAATTATGCCTTTTCAAAATACACATTTGTATGTTTATATGTCTAAAATGATTTGCAAGGTTATTGATAGTTTTTGTTTTCAGTGTACATTGGCAATGTAAGTTTTTAATTTACATATAATAAGTAAAATTAATGTTTTTTACCTTTTCATTGAAACTCGGGCAACCAATTAGCGACATTCTACTTTTATTCTGGTTGGTCAATGATATTCCTGACTTTTAAACCTGGATGTGTTTAGTACACCCACTGCTTAGAAAATAAAATAAGGAATAGCGTCGGTTATTAACAAATAGCGTATGTCTTATTTTATGCTATGTTGTCAATGATATTCCTGACTTTTAAACTTGTATTTGTTTAGTACACCCACTGCTTAGAAAATAAAATAAGGAATAGCGTCGGTTATTAACAAATAGCGTATGTCTTATTTTATGCTATGTTGTGTATTGTATATCCCTAAAATGTGGAAGGTTCCAATAGCCTGTTTAATTATGATCACATAAGTCTAATCAAACATACTGAAAAAAACATTAATTTTCTAAAGGTTTAAAGGTTTGTAAAATAAGTATAACTATCAAAACTACGGCGGACAAGAAAAATAATTTTTATCATCTAATCTGTCTTATTTGAAGGGTGGAATTAGCAGAGTGCTATAACAACTATACTATCTAAACCTTTAACTAACATGATAAATTTGAATTTCAAAAAGGAATCGGCACAATAAATCCAAAGTCCATGTCAGGAGTTAAATCAATGTCTGGAATAAAGTAAAAAGGCTTGTTTTCTTTTGTAAATACATTCCTTTTAGTCAGAGCACTGTTTGAACTTGTACATTCGCTTTTAGGATAGTAAGCATGAATATTTGGTCATGCATTACTTTAATGGAACAAATGGGCATATCAATCATCTTTATTGAATAAAGCAAGCAACTACTCCCGTTTAGAACAATATTTGAACGGGAATTTGATGCTCGCCTCTTTTACTACATAGTATACGAGAGTAGCATCGCGGTTTTATTAGGCATCATTAGTATGCATGTCATAAGAGATGTAGGTATTTAAACACACTGAAATATACTTTTGGTAGGTTATTCATTCAAAGAAGTCACATTAATCGTTTCCATTTTGCTTTTTTACTCTATTATAAATCAACAATTTTCAACATAAATTGCAAATTACTATTACTTGCTATTATGTCATCAGCTTTGGAGTCTGATTATCAAAAATAAGAAAATAGAGAACTTTATGTTTCATCAAAATGACTATATGAAGAAATTAGATAATGTGACGCTTTCTTGGCGTCAACTAGTCAGTAGCATACGTTATTGTGTACTTTGTTATTAAGAGCACAACTGTAATGCCATAGGAGTTTGATACAGAAACAAAAAAAACTTATTAAATAATCTTAACTTTGGGACTTTGGAACTCGTAACAGTCTCCTAAGTTTGTGGAATCATATCTCAAATATAGATAATAATATCACTTTGCATTGGTCACGATTAATTTGTCAAACCTGATTTATGCAATCAAATAATCAAATAACCCCATAATTCTTAAGGCAATGGTGATTAGTTATTTTTCAATACTGATAAGTATCCCTATCACCTTTCTCAACAAAAATACGTCATACACCATTACATAGAGCTATAATACTTTGTTATATGCTAGAAACGTATCTATTAATGTGATTGACCTACACTACAGCTTTTCAACTACAACCAAATATTTAAGTGCCACAAATTGCTTTGTTTCATAAAGCATTTTCTAATCAATGACGGATATTTGGTGATGGAAATATCAATGTGTGATATCACGTACAATGAGTGTGGTTTTGATTTTTCTTCACCTAGCCTCTGTTATTATAAGTAAAATACATTGAATTATATCAAATACTTCACGGTCAGAGGTGAAGTAGTAGTGAAATCTATCTTTCCCGAGGTACTGGTTAGGTGACTTTTATCCTGCACCACTGTTTGATGGGTTCATAATTTATTAATTTTTCAACACAAATGCACTGTTACAATAAATGCAGGCCCTTAAATGTGTTTAAATTAGTTCTGGAATTAGGGGTTGAACTGTAATATTTGTTTCTATAATTTAATGTCTCATTTTTTCTCGAAAAATGCTCATTTTATATAAAATAATTTTTAACCTATATTTTGAAATGTCATTATTGGTGGCGCTATTCATTTTTTGAAATTATTTATATGCATATTGTATAAATTTAATATTTGTTGTGTGAATCTAACATGAATAAAATTGGTTTTATGGTGTCCTTTACCTGATCCATGTGGCATACATAGTTAAAAAGCGCTATAAAAATCTGATTATTATTTTTATTATTATTAAATGTCAAAACTAAGGTTCAAAAATTAAAACCATTTTCAACCTAAACAAATCAAACAACTGTATCGAATAATGAAATACGTATAGCGCCCTCATTTTTGCACAAATTTGAATTTACAAAAATGAAATAAATGTTGAGAATGTTTTCAACATTTTATCATACAGTACATTCCTGTCATTTGGTTTAAACATGATTTAATGTACCCTTAAAACAAAAGTGAAATAGTAGAAATCTGTGCGTTTCTTGAAATTTAAC
>JXSR01S002504.1:2057-18859 GCA_000969725.1 Ophiothrix spiculata
TAACAGATGTATGTGCCTTATATACCACTCCGACCAAGATATTTTTACCGTTTGAATTCTCTACTTCAATGAAACACGATTCAAAATTAGCATTTGCTATACAGAAATCTTCACGCAATTTATACTTTACATGATCTTTTACAAATAAACATACACCACCTTTCTCACGTCCACTTCGATTTGTATATTCAATTTGTAATTTGGCAAGTTGTAATACTCATTTGGTTTAGCTTTTAAATGAGTTTCCGAAATACCTATGATTGTAAAGTCGTGATTTAATGCTTCGATACAGTTTTTCAATTTATCAAAATTCTTTCCTATACTTCTTATGTTAACATTTAAAATCGTAAATTGGTCGTTCCCGGCAAATATTTGCATACTAAATTGTTCTGGGGTTAAGTATGGACAAGTGGGAAATCTGTATATGTCTTCATCATTTGTTTCATTTTTATTGAAACTCTCAAAACGCAATGGATTAAAACATTTAGTCTTAAATTTTTCTTCCAAATCTACGCCAGAAACGGTAAAATTGTTAATAAGAGATTCACATTCATTTTCAATATCATTGACCGCATTATCATCATCAATATTCATATTAAGACTACTGCTTGAACAATCTTCACAAGTCCAATTTTTATATTTCAATTCTTTTGGTTTCAACTTCGTACACTTTTTATGAACGTACATATTACATTTGATACACGTTATATCCTTATGACATTGTTTGATAATTTTGGAGCACACAATACACACATCTTTTATAGAAACAGACATCAAAATAACACAATGCAATGTTAAACACTTAAATAAATAAGAATGTTTGCAAGAGCCAATAAAGAATTAATACACCAAAAACATCATAGAAAACATCGGTAGATTTTCACCAAGTGAACGCTATATATGTAGTCAGTAATTATCATTTAGGATAGGCGTACTTTTAAATTGCATAATTGAATTTTCAATCGTTATTAAAATATCATTCAAGTGGAAAATAGTCGAGTAGAAGTAAACTTTACTGTACTTACACATGTGTAATAATACCGGTTTCACCCTTAACTTATTTTGCTTTGTTATATCAATAACGGCAATTAGAAGTCATAATCATTGTACAAATAGCCAGAATGTTCAAGTAGATAAGCATAAATTTAAAAGCTTGTTTTTAAAGTGGTCATAAACATGATAATCATCATCAAATATATTTTGTAGGATTGTAGGTCCATATAATTGATTTCAAATCATGTATTCAGTAATTTTCTTTGTAACTCCATGTTTTATGGCTCATGCAAAGATTTATAATAGTACGACATTTGGAAAACAGTGTATTTTACAAGAATAATTTACAAAAACAGATTCTCCATGATATATGTGACCCGTCATATCGAAAGGTACCTTAAGGTCGGCAAAATTAAAATTGATTTTTTGGTCTTATCTGAAAGATTGTATTTTAAGCTTTAAAATGACACCTTGCTTTTGGTTATTGGATGTTTGATTACAAAGTTACATCCACATTGGTAAAAGGTATCGGGCTGATTCCGAAAACTAAAGTTCTGAGAAAATCAAGTTTAAAGTTTCTGTACTTGTTGAACGTGAATGGAGAAAGGATTTTTATCTCGGTTTTTTAAACATTTGTCTTATGTTTTGGATGTTGGAACCTGATTAATGTAATAGAATACACTTCAAAGGTAACGTTTCTGATGAAATTAGAAATTCGACCTTGGACGTGATTTTTGACTATGCTCAGCTTCAATGGCCTATATCTCGCAATTTACTATGCCGGTATTAAGGTACCTTTCGATATGACGGGACACATATGGACGTAAGTCATTAACTGGTCATAATTTTTGTTTCACACAAAAACATTAGTAAAACCATGCCAATTTATATTCAACGTATTGTTACTCTAAATATACACGCTTAAAACCCACAAAGTTATATATTGCTGGAAAGCTTATTTTCCGAAGAAATCAGTTTTACCTAAATAAGCCTAATTTTGAGGGATGGGTAAAAATTATACAGGGTGCAAAATAAAATAAAAGTGCATTTTGGTCAACCAACTTGACACAATGAGATTTTGTTGTGGAAATGTGTATCCAGATGACACAAACATTACTTGATGGATGTAATGATGGCCTTCCATAAAATAATACATTTGGTGACCAAATTTCACTGTGGTCAAAATACTGAGCATGGTCAAAATCTATGAAACGACTCATTAATTTTTGGGATATTTATCGGTCATAATTTTTTTTTTCTTCTATACACTCCATAAACAGTAATTACATAATTGGAATCCTCGTCAAATTTCCTTTTGAAAAATCTATAACTTTTACCAACTACGACGACTCGGTCAAAAGATATGCCGTATTTAAAGTTTTCGAGCGTAAATGCATGTTTTGTACAGTAATGTATACAGAAAATTACCCACATATAAACCATTAGGAAACAACAAAATGTGGATGATATGTCAATATTCGATACATGCTTTAGCATTATGCATATCTCATGGAAGTATAAGCAAAAAATTATGATCCCAACGTTTGTATTTTAACAATACATGTGTTTATAAATCATAACTTTCTTACGCTTTTGCATGTAATCCTATGCGCGCCTCCTCCACCGTCGCCTCCTCCACCCGATCCATCGTGTTCCCTAATTGCTTTTTCAAGTATAACTTCATTAATTAAAATCATGGGAAGTTCACATTTTGCACATATATATAGAGTATAAATAGACCTTTCATATGATACCAAATTTTCTCTAATACGTAAAGAGGTTTTAGCAAAAATGCATGTTTTCTACCATTTTTTAGGGTAATATGTAACGGATCCATCATATTTGACGGATCTACTTGTGACGCAAGGCCATATGTATAATAGCTAGTCTCTTTTTTCCGTCTTCTCCCACTCTCCTTGTTCATAGTCTGGATCAGTAATTTTACGCTGTACTTTAGGTTACTTTGTGGTTGACTTTCCCCCTTTCAACCAAATTTTGTCCAAGTCCTCAATTTTACGCACAGTGACTTTTTGTTCGTGGTGTGATTCTGATACCTGGACCAAGCATACAACCCTGCCATCCCAGGTCCAAACCTTCTTCAGCCATGGTGCCTTCTGACTCAGATCTTTAGCTTTGCCAAGAAGATGTTCTGTGAAGGGTGTAAGAAGATCCTGGATCCCCATCTGCTTTCCTTTGAGCTTACTCCGCGCCATCATTACTTTCCTTCTCATATTGTAGCGTGCAAATTTTACAATTACTGGTCTTGCTTTACCTGTGCGCTTCTTTCCCAGTCGATGAGATCTATCTATGTCCGTATCTTCAAGTTTAATTTGTAAATTTTCCTCTGCAAAAGCTTTAATTTCCTCATCGGTATCCTCGCCTTGCTTCTCTGCAATTCCTGAGACAGCCAAACATAGTTTCTTCTAGAATACTGCATCTGATCTTCTAGCACCATTGACATATTTTCCAAGTTCCACAACAAATCTTGAACTTGGGTTTCAGTGGATTCATTGTCCTTTTTCAATTTCATGTCCTCACAGCTTAAAGTATGTCTATCCCCCTCCATCTGATCAATGCGTCTATCGTCAGTAAGACCCCCCCCCCGGGACTAAAACCTTTGAAAATTTGTTTGAGGAATGTTTACCACGTTAAAGATGTGCAGTTAGAAGGAAAAAAGAAAGATCCACTTTTACCATGAATTACAAGTGTAGGTTAAAAAGTATTATGGAGAAAAATAAACTGCTTAAATGTTGTGTGCAAAAAGCTACCAATAATAATTTATGAAAGCTCAAAACCTATAAAAAAACAAGTTGAACATGCTAATTCGAAAATCGAAGAGAATATATTTATTCAAAATCTTGAAAAAAATAAAAATAACATGAAACAGTGGAAAGAAATAAACAATTTAATTAGTAAGGGTGAAAGGTCTTCCCCACATTGTAGGTTTTAAGGCAACAATGGTATTATCACTGATCCACAGGAAATTTGCAACAAATTCAACAACTTCTTCGTTAATGTGAGTCTAAAACTGGCATCTGCAATTCAAAACAATGGTAGGCTAATGATTATGATTATCTTCATAATGGGGCAAACTACACGAGAGCTGAGAATGTACATCCATTTACATCAATTTACATTTACAGGAATAAGATTGTGTCTACGCGATGACGCGTCAACCAGATATAGATTCACGCTGCATATTCAACTGCGCATATGTGTTTGCATTTATGCGTTATACCTGCGTGTACTACAAAGTCGCATGTCAATGCGCACTCACACGCAGTGTGTAAGGCGCACGAACGTATTGAGTTGAATGTACATGGATTCAAGGAATCTACATGGATGTACATTCCCAGCTCTCGTGTAGTTTGCCCCAACATGGCGTCAAGTAACATGTACCATGCAAAGAGACATTTTGAAGATCATTTGCAAATTTGACCCACACAAAAGTGCTGGTTATGATAATATCAAGAATTATATAGTTAATAAAGTATGCCATGAAATTGCAGAACCACTGGTAGAGTTAATCAATTTATCTATCTCTAGCGGAAATGTATCAGATAAAGTAAAAATAGCAAAAGTAATACCGATCTTTAAAAAATTCGATGCGGATATCTTTAAATATTACCACACAGTGTCATTATTACCATGCTTCTCGAAAATATTGGAGAGACTTATTTTTGACCGATACGATGTGTTGATTATATTAATACCAATGAAATACTTTGTTAAATTATAAACAGTTTGGCTTTCGTCCGAATCATTCCTCTTATATCGCTATCGTACAAGTTGTAGATAAGATAAATTCTGCCGTAGAAAAAATGAAACAACAATATACTGTTACACAAATTAGAATTATCTTAATAATAGAAATCAATTTGTATCTTATAATAATTATGATTCCAATATGGAAAACATTTTATATGGTGTCCCACAGGGATCAATTTTAGGGCCTTTACTGTATATTGTATGTGAATGATATTACAAATGCATCATCTATACTTGAATTTATTTTGTTTGCTGATGACACCACTATTCTTTAGTCCAACAAAAATATTACAGATAATATAAACATCATTAACAAAGAATTAAATGAAGTCAGCAACTGGTTAAAGGCAAACAAATTGTCAGGAAATGCAACAAAGACAAATTGTATGATCTTAGGAACAGCTCATTAGACTTTGGTCAAAACCCAAGATAATCTATCGGTTACAAATAACGCACTGTCCTTGAAAGAATGAAAACGATTAAGTTTCTTTGTGTTTTAATTGACGAATGTCTAACATGTCTAACTTTGATAAATCATATCGATTGCTTCGCAAAAAAATATCCAGAAACGTTGGTGTCATGAACAAACTAAAGTATTCTATTCCTACGTGACACTCTGAGTGAGGTGCAGGATTGTGTCTTTTTGAGAAAATTTTCTCATTCAATGACAATACTCCATTCATTCTTTTCACGAACGGCGCAATTCTACCAATAGATACAATACTTGATGTACACTCCCGGGGGGGGGGGGGGGGCACTCACATTTGTGAGCAGGATACCTATGTCCGGCGGCCAAGACCTCTTTTTCAGGACGCCAGGCCGCTCACTAGATCCCCATTTTCAGCATGATTCAGTTCTTTAGACCCCCTTTTGAGGAAAAATACAACATTTTAGCTCAAACAGCGAATATTGATCAGAAAATGCGAATTTTTTCAGCTCAAAACAAAATTTCAGTTCACTAGACCCACGAAAATCAGTTTTAAGGTCAAATTTTTATAGAAAATCAGTTCACCTGACCCCAATTTTGGCGCTTTGCGCCTGACATACCTACCACTACCAAGTTGAGTGCCCCGCCCCCCTTGGCACACTCTTTAGTGTACTTGGTATCGCCATACGTATCTTCACTATACAATTTTAATTTTGGAAAATACTTGTAAATCATATCCAGAAGTCATTATCGATCTCATTTGGCTCCTCGTTTTGCAAAAAAAAAAAAAAGACCATTAATGATACTAATCAGATTTCCCCCGTAAACATGTAAAGTCATTTGTCTGTAATTTTTTTGTTTTAAGGGAATTTTTCACAGGTCCCACTGGCCTTCCGGTCTTTTCGTCCATAAATTGTCTTCTATTTATATAATGCTTTGGTTATGATTGTGTTCATTATAATTTATTTTTTAATTCCATAAAAATACATCATAATGAATTGCTCTCTGAATTAAATAGCATAGAGCAAGTTCCAAACCACCTGTTCAACCTCCCTGATTCAAAGTGCATACAACCAAGTCCTGGATAACGCTAAAAGCTACTACTGTATCATTGCACTCATTGAAAAGTAGATGCCTATTTAACCAGGAGAATTCCGCTGGTCCCATAAATTTTCATTATGTCGAAACATGCTAACATGTTGCAATTATGATCTTTAAAAAGAAATATTAAGTCAAGTAGGTTGTAGTAAACTCGCAGCAATTTGAAAATTACTGACTAGGTGAAAAGGGCTGCATTGATTTAACCTGAGACGAGTATACCAAAGAGATAAGCAGCAACACATCAGTGTTTTGTTACGCAGTCATCCAGGTCTGTTTCCCTTTTATGATGGTAATTATCAAACCAGGCAGCGATACCACGGATCTGTGTGATAGACATGTATGGCTGCAACGTGAGCCACATACGGCAGCTATCAATTAACAGTTCTAATAGTTAACCCGAATTTGTGCTGTGTTGAGTGATTTTGTGCTTTAATTCATCATTAAACCACCACAACTCCATATTTGCAAGCTGCTCAGTTCAAAAATTCAAACATTTTACTAAGTCATAAATACATTAATTTTCGTAAGTTATTAGCCAATTTGTCAAAATTCTATCGCTTTTTACAGAAAATTTACAGAAAAATTATATCTTTGCCAAAAAATAGTCCTTATTGTATTTCAATTCATTTTAAAAAGAGAATGTAAATTGAGATATTCAGTGCATGTTGTTCTTATTCAATAATGCACTGAGTACACTTTAATGTAAATCTTTCACACCACAAAGGTACAAACATGGACCAAAAAATTGGTTTTTATACAGGCATTCTTTGATTCTTAAATGACTATGATCTATGGTACTGAACTCCGTTCAGATGTTTTGAAGATTCACATGCACATGTTATCGCCAGCCATTTGACTAAGCGCCTCACTTAAGACCTCAAGGTTGATAACAAACTTAGGTGAATATTGATTAATTCTTGTTGACTAGACAGGGAAATACCTAATTAGCATTATAATACCGAATAGGATATAGCTCGCTCTGGACGACTGCATAACAAAACACTGATGTGTTGCTGCTTATCTCTTTGGTATAATTGTCTCAGGATTTAACATGAACAACTGAATAGATTGTTATTTCATTTTTTTCAAAATATATGCGTCATTGTTTTGGAAATTTTACCATAATTAGAGATAATGTTGTGACGAGGCCCGTAACTCAGAAAACAGAAAACAGTACTGCCTCTGACAGGCCGTTCACATAAACGACCCTGGTAGGGCTACACATAGCAGTAACGTCGGCGACGTTCACGGGCTCCTGATACCCTGGTCACATAACATTACAGCGAGGTTACGTTGTGTTTACGCCGTCATATCGGGGAGAAATTCAGCGGACACCGACCGCGAGCAGTAGAGACGCTGAAAGCATGTCGCAAGAATTGAACTTGCGGCTTGTTAATGATACCTTAAGCTATGGTCCAATAACAACCGGCGGCCGACTTGTGACCGACTGGGTAACGCAAGCTTTCACCGATGTCATACTGATGTTCCAAGCCTTGCGACTTTCTTTCAGATTACCAGACATCGGTCGACGACATGCAGGTAGTTATGTGACCATAGCATAACTGGAAGTGGGGACGTTCGTATGTAGGTTTTGACGGGGCGGTGATATCGGAGACTTTTGTTCTATTGCATACACCAGTGTTCTCGTCTGTTGTTGCATACTCATAGTGTTCTATAAATAATTTGATTTTGAACACTGACATCAAACACATTCTGTGTTACTGTCTGGAACGAACACGTGGTGTTTGCTATCAGAACATTTATACACTTTTGAACATGTATGCATATTCACAACGTGTTATAATTATCGAACACTTTTTACAGTGTTCGTCCCTCACCGGTGACATGTCCATTTTAATACGATTATGAAATTTGAAAAGGAGAGCAACTTCTTGCTAATCTCTATCTACTGTTTATCTTTATTACATATTAACATGTTTAACTTTACTAACATCACAAAAATGTTAAAATGTACAGAACATACATACAAATCTTCGAAGACCCATCTAGTTTACGTACTACAGTTACAGTAGATTATACGTATGCATATTCACAACGTTTTATAATTATCGAACACTCTTTACAGTGTTCGTCCCTCACCGGTGACATGTCCATTTAAATACGATTATGAAATTGGAAAAAGAGAGCAACTTCTTGCTAATCGCTATCTACTCTTTATCTTTATTACATATTAACATGATTAACTTTACTAACATCACAAAAGTGTTACAATTTACAGAACATACATAAAAAATCTTCGGAGACCCATCTAGTTTACGTACTACAGTTACAGTAGATTATAAGTATGCATATTCACAACGTGTTATAATTATTGAACACTTTTTACAGTGTTCGTCCCTCACCGGTGACATGTCCATTTAAATACGATTATGAAATTGGAAAATGAGAGCAACATCTTGCTAATCTCTATCTACTGTTTATCTTTATTAAATATTAACATGTTTAACTTTACTAACATCACAAAAGTGTTACAATTTGCAGAACATACATAAAAATCTTCGAAGACCCATCTAGTTTACGTACTACAGTTACAGTAGATTGTAAGTGGCCCGACACCTCATAAAAGCTTTTGACCATTCCATTCACCGTAAGGGGTAAGGAATTTCCATTCATGCGCCGAATAATAACGTGTTCACAGACATTTAGTCATGACTATATTCTCGCTCGTGAGCCACTCATGACCAAATTCTCAGTGTGAACGTAATTTTAGAAAGTGTCTCGCTAAAGTGACGCGCCATTAGTTTTAACGCGCAAGTCGTGTCCTAGTGGGAACGCAACTGATATGTTGTCTCGCTCTAGAGCCTCTCACGGTCGAAATCAAAATGTACATGAAATTGCAATCTATGCTGTGTTTGGTTCAAGCCTTGTTTTAATCTTGAGCATTTAAAAATGCTCAAATTGTTTTTACACACGCGACACGTATGTAACTCATTAAAATATAAAGCACATAGAAATAATGAAAATAGATTACGCTACATAAGGAATCACCACCACCGCAGTTTGAAACATTTAGCCGTATTCTTTCATTGGCTGACTGATGATGAAAAGCGTAACTTAAAAGTATGAGACGCACAACAAATCATTTTTTAATTGGCCTGTTGAATCTTGCCACTGTAATCTACATATTTTTTCCCTGACATTGTGAACCCCATAAATATATTCATACCAATTTATAATGGGGCTCCCTCACGGACAAATCAAACTGTACTTCGCAATCTAGATGCATGTATTTAAACTGGACTTCAGCAAACGATTGCACGAGCGTAAGCGACTGCGCGTGTATATATATACGCGTGGTTGCGTTATTTCCACACGCACACCCAAGCGTGTCTATACATGCACCTGGACTTAAGTCAGATTAACGCACGACCGTGTGAACACAATCTGCAATTCAGAAATCTACATTCATCTAGATGCATCTACAGTTGACGTACGCTGGTACCCTCGATGTGGGCGCTTCACTATATGGTTCAGACTGCCCATCACCGCAGATATTTGCTGATCAAAATTAGTCAAAATTTTGACCAGTAGAATTACACAACTTGACAGCTCACTCGCCCTATCAAACTACACGGCAAACGTTCGTGATTGGAAGGCTATTCAGCCCGTGCGTCTCGCGTAATGTGGAAAAATGCGCGAAAACGCGTCATTTTTAGCAAACGCGTTTAAATGCGCAAATATGGCAAATTTAAGGTGTTTGGTCCACGCGCCGTCCATGCGTACCGAGTTTCCGAGTTGGTAAGTGCCGCAATACGCATGCGCATATACTCTGAGTACTGTTTTGAAGCTAAAAATTGCCATATTTCAATATTTTTCTGGAAAATAAAGTCGGTGACCCCCAATTTTTATTTTTTTATTTGAAAGAACATACTTGTGCGCAACTGTTGTGAAAAAAAATTAACAAAAATGCTCGGGCAGATTTTTTGAATCAACACTAAATAATTTCACTTTTGCCACATTTCCCATAGACCTCTGTACTAATTTAACCCCCAAAACCTCTAAAAATGCTGTTTTTAAACCGATTCTCATGCAAAAATCGGTTCTACATCGATAAAGTATCATCCATGTCGATTTTTACTACAATTCTTCGGGCGGATCTCTCATGGACCAAACACCTTAAAAAAGTGACTCTTTCGTGGTCTTCAGACATGCATGAGTGACATCCATGCCAAATTTCAAGTCAAGTGGAGGTTGTATGCCCGAGAAACTCTGCACGCAACACCCAAATATGACGAAAATCGTTATTTGGCGAAATTGGCTTTTAAAGAAAATAAACACTAAATACGTAATTTTTTACGCAAATATTTCCATTTCGAGTCTCATAAACAAAACTTCAATGTAAAAAATAACTTAGAATGGATGAAATGCTATGATTTTGGCAAGAAAATGATTTGAATCGATTTAATGGCCGATTTTGTTTAAAATACCCCCGTGAAAACAATAAAATACATAAAAAATGCAATACATGTATTAGTATAGGAGAAATATCATTTTCCTACGATTTGCGTCAATATGCTTCACTTTGAACAACCATAACTTTTAAACCGAATATCGTAGTGAAGTCAACTAAAAGCAAATTGAAGTTAAAATTATAAATGATATTATCAAAGTAAAACAACATTTTCCCCCAAATAGGCATATTTTCACAAAAGACCAGTTCAGTGTCACCTTAACTAATAGAATATAGGTCTTTAATTCCTTGGTCATTTGTGAATACACTATACCTTACCAATAAGTTAGAAGGTATAGATCGATGTGACTTTGTAATATAATTCTAAAACAATTATTTCTAATTTTGTGCAAAGACTTGTTTTTAAGACAATTCTCATTTGGGTTTTTTACCAGTCCGTGCAAACAAAACATCAACAAATGTATATAGGAAAGGATTAATAGCCGAATTGATTGGTAAAACGAATGTAACGATCCAGGTATATACTTGGGAGTCTACGATATATCGTCCAGACTGGACTAGTATGGAGAGGATAATGATTGGCAGCCAGCACAATAAATCTGTCAGGACAATTGTGCTCATTTTAATCGCCATCTTTCTTTCATCTTTGTAATTCTGTAAACGTTTAGCTTTTTTGGCAGTTTGCAAACTTGTGTAGAAAATTACAATGTAACATATGGCTATTATGAAAAAACAGACGAAGTTCAAGCCAGTAAAGACTGCTATCCCAAAGTACATAGCGGCTCTACGGCCAATTTCAACGTTGTAAGGAACATTGAATACAATAAAGGAATAATCAACATATGCATAAAAACTATCGATATGTTCTTCATATATTATCTTTCTCGACAACGGTAACCCAGTGCAAACTTCAGAAACATCGTATAGATCAGGATACGCAGTGGAAATATACATTGCACTGATTGCCAAGACAAGCGCAACTACCCAAGACAAGGCCACAAAAAACCGGGATGACCTGGTCTCGATCCGATATTTGCTAAATGTAAAACGAATTCCCATCAAACGATCGATACTTATCAAAGTAACAAAAAATACCGATGCTTCACTGGATAAAAATGAGAGAATACCTGCAATCTTACAAGTATTGCTCACTCTCCAGGCTTCAGAAGGAAAATAATCCTTATAATACATATCAGCTGACACGATCATCACCATATATATACCCATGAAAAAGTCAGCCAATGAAAGACTAGATATCAACAAGGCTTGTACTTTGTTCCCCTTCCAATTGTAGATCTTATATAACAACACACCAAAATTACAGACAATTGTAAATAGTCCAAGAATCCACATAAAACCCCGCTGGACAGAATTGCCAAGTAGCCGACTACACGTCAAAAACTGTGACTTGCCTAACGCAGGTACACATATAGCGTTTTGAACAAAGCAACATGTAGCCTCATTGTCCACCAAAATTCTGGTTGTCTCGCTAAAACCTTTGAAAGACATGGAGTCTACCACATACAAATTATTACCAAGCAAATAAATTACTACTATAGCAAGCGATATATTTTGCCCGGGATAAAGTTCATTAATGAAATTATACGAAAGATCAAGAAATAACAAGTTTGGTGTATGATCAAGGAATGCAAAATTAAAGCTAGTCAGCATATTACTATCAAAGTAAACCATCTTAACCGACCCTAAAAAGCCAAGTGATGGCAATTCTATTGCAGTCAAATGGTTATCATTTAGACGAAGAACATATTTGGTGGATAGAAAATATTCCAAAAGCAGACTCTGAATAGTTTTTAAATGATTATTATGCAGACGTATGGTTAGTAGCCTTTTGAAACTCTTAAAAACTGCCGAATATATGTAAGCAATTTCATTGTTATTCAAATATATTACCTCTAAGTCATTATAACTGGATCTGAGGAATTCTGGATCATCTATTGATTTGATTCTATTGTGTTCAAGATGTAACACGTATAATGACATGTTTGAAAATATGCCCAAAGGAAGTTGGCTAATGACATTGTAACTGATATCAATTGACTTTATATTCGATGGGAATTGCTGATCATGTGGTACAGATATGCTATTGTGCGACAATTTTAACCGATACAAGTTTCTAAGATTTATGAATAGTTTTGTATGAAGAGTAATGATGCGATTGACACTAAGATCTAAACGGCGAAGTTTGAATAAATCGGCGAACAGATTTGAATCAAGTTCATAGATACTGTTGTTATAAAGATAAAGAATTTCCAAATTTATTAATCCCAAAAAATATTCTCCTGATTTAAAAGTTGATAATGTATTATTGTTAAGATATAATCTTTTAAGATATTTCAAATCCGTAAACTGAGCTGAGTCAATGTTGCCTAATTTGTTATTACGTAGAAAAAGGTCGTTCAGATTTGTTAAGTTTTCAAATTGTCTCGGAAATAAATCTGTGATTTTGTTAAAACCCAATAGTAACATTTTCAAGTTGTTCAAACCTTCAAATTGACCCTTATCAATAACATGAATTTCATTATTATTTAAAAGCAAACGTTCTAGATTTTGAAGCCCCTTAAAAGCATCAGGATGAAGAGTAGTTATATGATTGTAATCGAAATATAAACCATAAATATTACTTAGACCCTTCAAATGGTCAGAATCAATTTGCACAAGTCTGTTTTTGCTTAAAACTATATGTAATATGTTCAGTTTCTTAAATTTGGTGAAAGCACCTCTTTCAAAGTTTGAAATCCCGCAATTTTCCCACAAGACCACTTCAGTCAAGTTTGATACATTTGATGGATATCTGATCATCACATCTTGGGCTGAATCTACATCATCACATAGTTTGGTAATAAATTGGTTTTTAAGAATACAAGAACAGTTTGTTGGACATTCATAAGAGAAAGCATAACCCCATTGGCCATATCCAGGATATTCCCTATATTCAAAGTAAAAATCATCTTCAAAGTCGTACTGACTGTGTTGGTAATCAACAAACTCACTGTAAGCAGAAAACAAACTGGTACATAGGATAATCATAATCTTGACACATATTAATTGTTTAGAATTAGTCTGCTGATTTGGAAAATATTTTAGAGACATTTTAGTAATATCAGTAAAATAATACTTATCTTAATAAGTTATTTGAAAAATTATCACCTATAATAAATGTTGTGTTGTAAAATAATCTCCTTCTTTGATCCCGTCTTTTGTCAGTTGATTCTGCCGGTATTAAACAGTCTCTTTTCTTGATTCTGCCGGTATTAAACGGTCCCTTTTCTTGATTCTGTCGGTATTAAACAGCCTCTTTTCTAGATTCTGTCGGTATTAAAAGTCGCAACGTCATGTTCATTAGGTCATTTCTGCTATGATCTGTTGAATTAAAGAGCAAAGTTAGCTTCAGTGTGTATCTGTTCTTGTATACGCAGAAATTGAGTGATCATCTGATGGAACCTCTTTTTGGATTGGAAAACACCACAGCTACAAACACACTATTGGACCAAAATTTCTCACAAGTTGTAGTAATATTATGAATACTATAATGCAGTCAATATTTGTTTAATTAACTTCATAGAGCAATACAAAAGCAATATTAGAATCTTCTTCTCATGTAGAATATTATTTTGTTGGATATGCAAGTAAAGTAGTAACATCAGAATGCGTTAAATTCATTGATAAACATTTATTAAATCCAACTTTAAACCCGAAGCTGTTGTATAATTTTCAAAGTTTATCAATCTGTACTTTGTTACACATCTAGTAACTCTTATGCGTTCTTACGATAAAATATACAAGTCAATTTTAAGCAAAGAAAGCTCAGCTGAGTTTTGAAAGTTCCGGTCTTGCGGATTTTAGAGGATCTACTTGATCAATGTAGAACTCAGATGAGTGCGTTAGTTCACAGTAATTGCAGTAGCTGTGCCACGTAAGTAAAGAGTCTGATTCTCGAAACAAGTTGTCAACATATACTTAGAAATAAGAACGAAAGGTATGAAGTGGCAGTTCCGTTATCCCTACATGTTTTATTCACATAGAAATATCATCCGAAATTGACCCTTCAATACTTAATAGAATAATGAAAGAAAACTGACGAAAAAATGATTGTCGTCATCTCACGATGTACCAAAATTGCCATTCCTGTTCCAATGAATACTAAATAATCAATGGCTTTAAAATGGCTTCAAATTATACGATCTTGAGCATGTTGAGATAAAAATAACACCTACTGCTATAAACGCTGCGCGCAACTGTGGCCAATTTTCCGCAGATTTGATACCCTTTCACCGCTGTTTGATCACCATTAAATAGTGTTCATTTATAGCCAAATGTACAATGTTGGTGGCGCAATTTATATAAATCAAGTTTCCGGGTTTTAAAAATATATGCGCCTTAGTTTTGACATTTGACACATGGATAAGTAAAGGACACCAAATCAAATTTACGCATGTTAAAGTCATGAACAAAATATTTGATTTATGCAATATGCATATAGTTAATTTAAAAAAATGAATATCGCCACCAATAATGACATTTCAAAATATGAGCTGAAAATGGAGAATTTTGATCTAAAATGATATTTTTTTGAGAAAAAACAACCTGAAATTAAATGATAGAAACACATTTGACAGTTTCTAGGAGTGTATGTCCGTTTCTTTTTCTTGAATGCGAGAGGGTTGTAAGCCTAAGTGACATTTTGTAATTTAGCAGAAGAAATCAAGTTTCTGCCTAAATCTCCAATGCTTTAATTTCGTTTTATTTAATTGTTTGTACTTTATTTATTTTATATCAAATCAAAGCAGTTGTACAATGGCGTAAACGCTTTGTCTTTAGTCTGTTTCTCTCACCTCGTTTCTTTTTTAAAGACAAAGTAATAAATCTCCAAGGGACGCATTTCTATCAGATTGTTCACCTTACACAATCCAATGGTCACATAAAGTTTATTTTCATATATTAATTGCTTAAATGGATTTTCTTTCACTTTTCAGTTAAACACACTGGCGATATCTTCTGCCTGGTAAACCCAAGTTCCATTAGTCCATTATTGTAATACAAAATGGGAATTGAATTGAGAGGCTTAATATGGCAAGTAGGTAAATATATACGTTTGGCTGGTAATTGACCAGAACAGATCGTACTACTAGTAAACTAAACAACAATAATGAAAAGGGAAAAACAATTTACTTAAAAGCATCTTAACTAAGCTGCCATAAGATCAACGTAAGTGGGAACCAGTACCGGTCCGAAGATTTAACACCATATGATGGTACAAACCTGTATTATTTGAACATTAAACCCCCTCAATAACGTGGTTTTTTCTTAGACATTTAAACATACTTGCTTATAATCACATTTAAAAGAACAAATATATTTTTCTCTCATTAATTATTACAGGTCTTGTCCCGTATACTGGGTTTTGAAGTGTAACATAAATTTCAAAATATTGTGTTTTGAGAATCAAGCAATCTGCATTAGCCTACGTATACCCTTGTCACATAACCTTGCGGCGAGGTAACGATGTGTTTACGGCGTATTCCGCAAGATTTTAATTTCGAGTTAAAACCTTGCGGCTTCTATAAGATGTCTTCAGTTATGGTCCAATAACCACCACCGACCGGTCATTGCAAGCATTCACCGGTGTCATAAAGATGATATACCGGCGTTGCGGCTTTGCAGCTTCCTTCGGCTTATGTGACCATTGACCATAGCATCATTATGGTCTTAAATTAAAGCACATGTATTCATTTATACCATGCGAACTCTGTTTCAGAAATGATACGTCATTCTTGTTTTATAGTGTTATAAACACAGAGTGCCAAGAGTGGAGGCGAATTTACAGGAGCAGAACATGTATATGCCCTCAGTAAACGGGGACATTTTTGAGAACTCTTGCCTGAAAAAGTGAAGTTGTGGTCAACCTTTACAATAATCATGGTATTAATCACAGTATTTCAATAGTAAACGAAGCAAATCGGTTATGCCTGTCGCACACAAATTCAATTACCTTGTTGAACCTATACGCCGGGGAAGTAGTGACGCCATAATTTATGTTAATCACCCAACACGTGCGTTTTG